>ALYI01003440.1:0-16745 GCA_001969225.1 Ceriporiopsis andreanae CBS 279.92
GAGGAGGAGGAGGAGGTGTATTTTCAGTCTACGAGCGGTTACAATGTACTCTACGTGCCAGAGCTTATGTAATCGCCTTTCAACTACGAGCGACGATTAAAGGAGGAGCCTGAATCCAGTCCAACCTCTCGGCCTACGGCCCTCTGACTTTCTAACCAGTGAACTACAGTGCTACTACTGTGCCAGTACAGACAAAACACAGAAGCGTTCAGTAAGAACAGAATCAGGAAACTACTGCGGCGCCCACTTCCGCGTGCCAAGGGCCGGAGCGCAGGCTAGGCAACTCGACGTTCTTGACTAACCGGTCCAGGGAATATGGGGAATCCTAGGAGCTCATCTAGAGGGTCTCCTGATCAGTCAGCAAGGGGCAGCTATGGATATCTCGAATGGATCACCATATGTTTCCCGGGCCCTTCTATGCATGCGAGCCGCACGACTGTACAAGGTTTAGTGCCGTCTCAACATCGCACGATCGGTCTGCTGCTGGGGGTTTGGCAGGGTTCAGCATGAAAAAGGACCTGTCCCCTATCATTCGAAGCAAAACCGGATTTTTGATAATCGTCCCTGGCTTGGAACGAGTGAAGATTCAAGACACTCATTGAAAGTAATGGGAGTCGCAACGAAGAACGAGTAGCTTGGGATTAGATCGGCAGATGCTTACATAAGTATTTGGCCTTATTTGCGCGTAGATGGAAATCTGACTGCTGTAAACGCCGGAGCAAGACTGATTGGCGAGCTGAGGTAGTACCAGCTTGAGGTTGGGTCATGGACAGCGAAAATCTGACATTTTAGAGGACCACGGCTTCGTATGTAACATTTTATCACTATTTATACATCATCGTGTCGCTAACACGCAGTATCTCACCCGTCAGGGCACGCAGCAACTTATGAGCTCAATTGTCATCTGCGGCGGGGCGAATGGCCTCAGCCTTGGGCCACATCTCGAAATGCCCGGCAGTCTTGAAAAGTGCGTTATAGTCGGTACCATCGCCCTGAAAATGGACAAGGTGAGCAGAGGAGCACTGCATCGAGTCAGCGGACAGCTTACGAAGTACTTGAACGGGAAGCCAATGTCGAACGGAATGATGCTCTCGAGATATGCAATGTGCTTCGGCGTAAGGGCGATGCTCAGGGCCTCGAGGTTGCTGTGGAGGTGCTCGACCTTGCGTCCACCGATGATCGGGAAGACGTGCGGTGTCTTTTGCATCACGTACGCGATAGCCACTGCACAGGATGGTGAGTTAATCTTCCTGCGAACAAAATATGCGGGAGGCATACCAGCTGTGATGTTCTTCGCGCCAACTTCTGCAGCGACCTTCTCGAGGGCAGCGCAAAGCTTACGCTGGTCGGGCGTGCGCTCCCACGCCGTGGACTCGATCTGCCTGCCCTTCTCGCCAGTCTCCCGTCGCCGCTGCTCTTCCGCATCAGTGCGGATTTTTCCTCCAGCGAGCACGTTCCACGGAGCGAGTGCCAAGCCTGAAGATCGTTGATATGAAACGTTAGTAATAGCTCGCCGAGCAGGGATGGACGGCACTAACCTTCGCTGCGCGCCATAGGAATGATCTCGCGCTCGAACTCGCGCTCGAGGATGCTCCACGCGCCCTGGTAGATGGAGAACGGGGTCTTGCCGTTCTGCCGCGCGTACGCGTTGGCCTTCACGACGACCCATGCAGGCGTATCGGAGATTCCCTGCAGGGAAGCGGCGGTCAGCGGACCCATTTTCAGGCATAAATCGCTGATATACGCACGAGGTACAGAACCTTGCCCTGGAGAATCAGCGCGTGTAGGGCGTTCATGACCTCCTCGACGCTGGTCGTGTAGTCCCACCAGTGGACGTACAGGATGTCGATGTAGTCGGTCCGCAGCCGCTTGAGCGAAGCTTCAACGGACAGATGCAGCGATTTTGCGTTGTTGCCGGTGAGGTGCGTCTTCTGCCCGACATTTTGAGCGCCGCGCTTCCAGTTCGTGGTGTACTAAAGTACCGTGCCGATCAGATTCGACACACCGCATCGCGCTTGCTAATTTCACGCACCTTTGTAGCGACCACAATTTGGTCAACGAAGTCCGCGTTGTTCCATCCACTCGCCGATGAACGCCTCGGAGGAGCCCTCCTGGCTGCGAAATCTGTCAGACTTACCACCAGCAAGCAAAAGACGCGACGTACTAGTTGTTAGCGGTATCAATAAAGTTTCCACCGGCCTCGTAGAACGCGTCGAGCAGTTTGAAGCTGTCTTCCTTGTTCATCGAGCCCTGGCCGAGCGCTTCCCACTTGTCGCCGATGCTCATCGCGCCAAGCGCGATGGGCGAGACGTGGACACCAGCGAGTGGGGAAAGCTGACGGTGGTAGCCGAGCTTGGTCGCGGGCTTAGGGGGCTGAGCGTAGAAGTTGGCCATGATGATGGGTGGTTAATCGAGGTTTTTGTGAAGTTGAGCTAGGTAGGGACGAGCAAGGGAGAGGATCACGCTGCTTGAGACATCCCTGGCCTGTATATATACGCTCCTGAGTCTCGCCGTGAGCGATGCGGAGTAAGTCTGGAAGGCAGTCTCAACATCATTGTTAGTGCGTCATCGATATCGCTGGATGCTGAGACTGTATCCACAGGGCGACCACACGCACAGACCGCCGTGACCGACGCCGAAGCAGATGGACGTCTTGAACGATGTGCTTGATGCTCTAGACACGCGTTCATTGGCTGGAGTTGCTCAAGAAGGCGGGAGACTCACGGCAAGCATACGTACGACAACGGCACTGCCGTCATAGCCGAGAACGTCGCAGCCTCGTCAAAGGGTCGTTACGCCATGGAAGCGTGGGCGCTGGGGGGAAACAAGGTGTGGAGAGTCACTTCAAGGGTACGGTCCCGAGAACAAAGTTGCCAAGCTAGACACGATTACACAAGCGTGGTGGTTCGCGAGGTCCACGGACCTCCTATGAGGGGACGATGAACGCCTCTGAATGCTGATAATCAGTGGTCTCGGGCTATGGCGACAGCCAAACTGCGACGTATTGAGCTGATCAACGCTTGGTCACCACCAGTGCCACTTTATCTTATATGAAACTCTTCGGCAGAGTCGAGGCTGCGCGCTGGGGCCTGAGAATTGGAGGATTTCGCTGAAGTCGTGAGCTGGACGAGGCAGTCTGCAGTGTTGTCGGGATGCCGATCGTTTCGGACTTAAGGGCCGTGCCGAAAGGCTTGCGTGGCTTTGTAGCCACATCTTCGCTAGACGCTCGGAGGGCCACAGTTCAAATATACTGCATCCGCTGCTTGCAAGATCATGTCATAACCGAAAAACTTCAACTATAAGCAAAACAAACCAGTACGCCGTACCCGCTTAACACTCCCTTGCTCAACAAGCAGGTCGGATAGCTTGCGCCACGGGCCACTTGACGAAGTGTCCTCCAGTCTTGAATAGTGCGTTGTAGTCTGAACTGTCACCCTACGTGCCAGACGAGCGTGAGTCATACTTGCTCTAAAGACATGTTGTGTACACTCACAAAATACCTGGCCGGGAACCCTGGGTCGAACGGAAGAATGCTCTCGAGGTACGAGATGTGCTTCGCAGTGAGACTAATTTCAAGCGCCTCCAAGTTGCTTTCGAAGTGGTCGACCTTGCGTCCCCCAACGAGGGGAAAGACGTACGGCGTCTTCTGCATCACATAAGCGATAGCAACTAGTTGTGCAATGCCTGTCAGCGGAGGAAAGTATATGGATGACCATGCAATATACACACCCGCCGTGATGCTCTTCGCGCCTACTTCGGCAGCCACTTTCTCAAGCGCCGCGCACATCTTGCGTTCGTCGGGAGTACGCTCCCACTCTGCTGAGAACATCCGTCTGCCCTTCTCGCCCGACTCCCTCCTGCGCTGCTCTTCGGCGTCGGTCCGAATCCGGCCGCCGGCAAGGACGTTCCATGGCGCAAGCGCAAGTCCTACAAAACAAAGTGAGCAACAAACCGATGTACAGGTGATTAAGCAATACCTTCGCTACGCGCCATCGGGATAATTTCGCGCTCAAAATCGCGCTCAAGGATACTCCACGCGCCTTGGTATATGACGAATGGCGTCTTGCCGTTCTGGCGTGCGTACGCGTTTGCCTTTACTACGAGCCACGCGGGTGTATCTGAGATGCCCTGGAAAAAAGGGTGGTGGATCGTCAATGACCGACCTTGGCAACGACGACAAAGCTCTGCAACGCACGAGATAAAGCACCTTGCCCTGGAGTACAAGGACGTGGAGAGCGTCCATGACTTCCTCGACGCTTGTGGCGTAATCCCACCAGTGAACATAGAAGATATCGATGTACTCCGTCCGAAGCTTCTTCAACGACGCCTTGACCGAGAGATGCATTGACTTGGCGTTGTTGCCAGTGTAGGCCGTCTTCTGACCTACAGGCGCTGTGCGCATCCAGTTTGCGCTGTACTATGGGAAGTTTACGTATGAGACCTTGCTAAGGACCCGCGGGGATGCTGTACGCGCACCTTAGTCGAGACCACAATTTGGTTCCGAATTCCGCGCGTCTCCATCCATTCGCCTATGAACTCCTCAGACGACCCTTCCTGGCTAACTACCTGGTGAGCATCTGTAGTAGTCACAATCAGAGAGATATGCTCACTAGGCATTGGCAGTGTCGATGAAGTTGCCACCAGCATCATAGTACGCGTCGAGCAGCTTGAAGCTGTCCGTCTTATTCATGGACCCCATGATTGGCTCCCACTGGTCGCCGATGCTCATGGCACCGAGCTGAATGGGAGATACATGAATACCGGCTGTAGGAGAGAGTTGCCGGTGGTACCCAAGGCGAGTCTTGGGTTCTGGTGTTTGCGCGTAAATCGACATTGGAATAGCGGTTATGAGTCTGTACGAGAGATTGTTCGGAGAAAAGGTGGTATACGGATGTCCTGTCGTGTCTCCTGCCTGTATATGTACTCCATCGTGCTAGCAGGCTGGCGGATCCAGGCCAGCGAGGCCAACGAGAGAGCAGATCGGAGACCTGATGGCAGATCCTCAGCCATTGTTGCTAGACACAGATTCTTGATCAATAGACTCGGGTGTTCTGGTTGAGTTTTAAAGTTATATGAATGATATAGGGTCCGGAAGAATACGCTACTCACTAGCTTAAACTAATGCTCATGCAGGCGGCGACCAACCTTGTCGGGTGTCTGGTTCCTGGACGCGTTTTCGACGCGTGCTCCGTGAGGTCGGGCTCGTCAATGAGCCGGATAACAAAAGGGGCGTCCGTATGAAGGGTTTGGCCATATACTACTGCGAGACACATGCACCGCCCAATTGATACGTACGGCGAAACCACCAGCTCGGAAGCGCGTCGTTGGCGACATAATGCCGCTGGGAGGATGCTGGCTTAGTCCTGAAATGAGTTTCAGCCTCTACAAAACCAGGTAGTGTGCGGCATGTGCCCCGTGCATTCACGACCCAGCCGACATACCATTTGGATTGCCCGTCGGGACGTTCATTCTTGTTGTTCGAGTGCCGATATCATTCCTTATATCACTAGGTGTGCCTTGAGACGCACCTCAGATGTCTAGTTCAGACCCAGATGCTTTTTTGACCTCGCAAGAGTTGTGTAAGGGTGAAAACTGAAGCGTTCTTCAGGACTTGTTAGTAGTAGTGAGGCAGGTCGCGACGCGATAATGGCGCCTAAGTACGTATAATTGCTCATGATAACACTTTGATAACACTTGTCGCTGATATGTACTATTTGACCCCGGCTTTACAGGAACCCATGCTGGTTTATTCTCCTCACTCCATATCATCAAATTCAATGCCTTCTTCCTCAGCGAATTCCGCGCTGAACCACGCCTCGTGCACCTCCTGTGGTGTCCAAGTTCCAGGCGCAAATACTTCGTCGTCATCTGACCCCTCTTCATAGTCCTGAGGCCATCGTGCCATAGGAAACTCGATATGTCCGTCGAACTCGACCGTTGCGACCTCGCGAAGGGCCCTGACATCGTCTTCGTTGATACAGACACAGCGACGGATATGAAGCTCGCAAGGGCTGCGGCGGTCCCGTATGTCCTGTAAGACGGCCACAAAACGCTCGCGCAGTTGATGAGCAGCGGCTCTGATAGCTTCTAATTCGGCGACAGATAGCGTCTGGAGGCTATTCATGTACCGACTTTTTGGGGGCATCGTCCAGCAGATCGCGTCTGTAGTGACGGTACAGAGTTTGGGAAAGAGGGTATCGAGCGCGCGGTCTTGAGTGCGGTCAGGTTCCAGCAAATCTGTAAACCAAGCTAACACGGATGAAATCCCGCCAGTCCCGGTGAGGCCCAGAGCGCTGACCTCCGTCATTCTGCTAAAGGCCTCGGCGGCGTCCACGAAATATGGAGAGATGGAGCAATCAATATGCAATGTTTGAACGTTGGACAGCGGCAACAATGCCAATAGGTCCTGAGCTGCCGAGAAACCGACCCGAGGATCGACGTATTCGATCAACGAGACACCGATGGTGACGTCTCCAGCAAAGTCAAGCGAAGGCGGGCATTCCTTCATAGATTCGACAGTTTGGACGGTGCTCCATGCTCTGAGTAGCAAAGTCGGTCTGTTTTGACCGAAATGCGCGGAATCGGCCGTCATAGTCATCTGTACGCTCTGGATCTGAGGCAATTTGTTCACATGGGGGGCCGCGAGTGCGACGATCTCGCTCGTCAGCTCGTTGAACGTGGGGTCGATACCCATTTCCAGCCGAATTTGCGCAACGGGATCGTATGCTATGTTGTCAAGGAGCTGGCAGCAGGATTCTGCGTCGCCGGCCAAGAGAAGTCGGCGTAAGGAAGGTAAGGAGACAGGCACTGGCCCGAGCGGGACGTCTGATTCAGGCGGAATCCACCCCATGGCCATGGCGGGCACCAGCGTGTTTACCAAGACGGCTTCCGTTAATAGCGGGAGCTCGCGAAAGATCTGCAGCATTTTGGCTACAGTGCTGGGGTAGGGGGGTGGGCTAGTGTATGCGCGAAGACAAGTCAATGTCTGCGGTATCGACCAACCGGTCAATGGATACCGGATAAATTCGAGCAATTCTAAAGAAGGGACCTTGTCGCGCAGGGCTGCCTTGAAAGTTTCGTCGAAGTCTGCACCGAAGTCTGAGTATGACCCGTTCAAGGTGAGAGTCTTGAGACGCGGCATGGGGGACTCCAATAGTCGTGTGGGCTCGACATGTTCGGGTATGATGGTCATGTCGAGTGACTCGGTTTGGGGATAATAAGCCACAAGCTCGCGGAATGGATTGAGACCCAAATCCTGTTGCGCTATGCCCGTCTTAGCTGTGAGCCTGAGAGGCCGCCCGCTTGACCGCTTGAGCCATTCCCGCACGGCCTCCGGTGCGCATCCCGGTCCCACTACGGCAACAGCCCACAATTCCGAGGTGTTCAGGGCTACACTCCTCCAATGGTGACTGACGTATGTGACAGCGACCCACGGTGCGTTGAAGAGCAGATTCGAACGGTATCTCTTCTCTGCCCGGTCTGCCTCTGCCTCGGCGCGAAAGAGCTGCATGAAGATGGCCGACAATACTTCGTGCACGAGCTTAGCGCCAGGAACGTGTTCGTTCGCTTGCCTGCGCAACTGGACGGCCGTCGAGATTTCCGTACCGGCGGTACGCGTTTCGACGACTTCTTCCATGATTCGAGGGTGTCTATACCCAAGGATCCGTACACAAGGAGATCACCGTCAATAGGGGTGTGAGACGCGCTCGTCGCGTACACTCACGTATCACCGATCACCCTACAAGTTGCAATTGAGAAGACTTGGGACGTAAACTGGACTTGAAGACCTAGGAGCTCTCGAAGTCAGTCTCAGATTTTCATCGATAAACACCAAGACAAAGACTAACTAGCTAGCTCAGCCTGAAAAACGTATGCCGTCGTATCGTGTACCGCGTCGCACGGCGGCTGGCTACGTTGGAGTGGGCATCCGATTATTACGGATGATTATTCGAGGACAGTCGAAACGATTCGTACTTACGGGCACACTGAGCAAGATGGTCGTAAGAGACAAGAGTCGGTCGTCTTTCTTTCGTGTTTCGAATCTGTGCTGGCGCTTCGACTCCGCGTAGATGCATCTTGATTCTTGATGCGCCGCGTGAGTGGAGGTCGAATACAGGATTCGACAGTTATTCAACTGAATCGTAGAATCTTGAACGGAGTCCATCGTGTATCACGTTGGTTAGTGATGTAGATGTGTTGTCACTGCAGCCTAGACGAGCGCATCCAACTGACCTCAGTTCGCGTTCAAGGATCCTCCGAGCGCCTTACAAGCAAGCGGCGCCCGAAAGCCAACAAAAGGAGCACAAGAGTGATCAAGTTCAAGAGTCCATTTCAGGTTTAATATCGGGGGTGTCGAATACATGTCTCGGGTCGTGGGACTACTCCTGTGTCGCAATTGAGAGAGATTAGCAGACGTCAACGCACCAAAACGCTCAGTTGGCATCTGTAGCGGGACGAATAGCTGGTGCAGCAGGCCACTTCTCGAAGTATCCCGCAGTCTTGAACAGAGGGTTGTAGTCTGACCCATCGCCCTAGAGGCACAAGATTAGTGACAGGCCGGCTGCGATACTCACGGATAACTTACGAAGTACTTGTACGGGAATCCTGGATCGAACGGAAGGATACTCTCGAGATAGGCGATTTGCTTCTGCGTGAGGCCGATCTCCAGTGCCTCGAGGTTGCTGTGAAGGTGCTCGACCTTGCGACCGCCGATGATCGGGAAGACGTATGGAGTCTTCTGCAGGATGTAGGCAATGGCAACTACGCACGGTCCACCGTTTAGTTTCGGCCATATCACGAGCCGGTAACGTTTAACTCACCAGCTGTGATGTTCTTGGCACCAACTTCGGTGGCGACCTGCTCGAGGGCGGCACAGACCTTGCGCTCGTTGGGCATGCGCTCCCATTCCGTCGAGAGAATTTGACGGCCCTTCTCGCCCGTCTGCTTGCGTTTCTGCTCCTCCGCGTCGGTGCGAATCTTGCCTCCGGCAAGAACATTCCACGGGGC
The DNA here is from genome assembly GCA_001969225.1 of Ceriporiopsis andreanae CBS 279.92. Classification (NCBI taxonomy): domain Eukaryota; kingdom Fungi; phylum Basidiomycota; class Agaricomycetes; order Polyporales; family Meruliaceae; genus Ceriporiopsis; species Ceriporiopsis andreanae. The sequence continues at coordinate 9,007 of ALYI01003440.1, forward strand.
GAGCGCCATGCCTGCATATCCCATCGATGAATCAGTGCCGAAGAGACTCGAAGACAGGACTCTCTTACCCTCGCTGCGCGCCATGGGAATGATCTCGCGTTCGAAGTCGCGTTCAAGGATGCTCCACGCGCCTTGGTAGATAATGAAGGGCGTCTTGCCGTGCTGGCGCGCGTACGCGTTGGCCTTGACCACGATCCAAGCGGGAGTGTCTGACACGCCCTGTGACGCATGCTTGAGATCTGCCGGAGCCAACGGGGAATCAAGAAAGGGTACACACAAGGTACAGGACCTTGCCCTGCAGCACGAGGGCGTGAAGGGCATCCATGACTTCTTCGACGCTAGTGGCGTAATCCCACCAGTGCACATAGAGGATGTCGATATAGTCAGTTCGTAGTTTCTTGAGAGAAGCCTTGATGGAAAGGTGCAGCGACTTGGAGTTGTTGCCGGTGTAGTGCGTCTTCTGCCCGACCGGGACTGTGCGCACCCAGTTGGAGGTGTACTGCGAAAACGAGAGGTGTGAGCACCCCGCGCCACAGCATAGACGGTAAGCCAAGTACCTTGGTAGCGATGACCATCTGGTCGCGGATGTCGCGCTTCTCCATCCACTCGCCGATGAACTCCTCAGAAGTACCTTCCTGGCTCATATATAGCTCAGTGCATCATTTCCACAAGCAATGCTCGATGCGACTTACTAGCCATTGGCGGTATCGATGAAGTTGCCACCAGCGTCGTAAAACGCGTCGAGCAGCTTGAAGCTGTTCTCCTTGTCCATCGACCCAAAGCCGGCATCGCTCCATTTGTCGCCAATGCTCATGGCGCCAAGCTGTATGGGAGATACATGCACGCCAGCTGAAGGGGCCAATTGACGGTGGTAACCAAGCTTAGTCTGAGGCTTCGCCGGCCGATCGTAGAACGACGACATTATTGTGTGAGCGGTGGTCGATTGAGGGTGTTTGAGGAGAGACGAGATGCTGAAAAGCGAAGTCGTTCGAGCTATCTGTATATACTGCCCCTCGCCCATGTTGCTCTTGAGGAGAACCTCTAAAGAGCTGTCACCATCAAGCAGCCACACGGAGACAGAAGGCGAATTCACGTACCAATACATTACGCTTGCAGAACCAGACACTCGAAAACGGCCGATCTGGCGAGTGCGGTGGAATGGTCCATACTACGCTGATTGGCGGAAGAGGCGCGAGACGGTGAGAGACGTCACGAAAAACGTACCGTCTGAATGGCGAGGGTACGCGTTTGCACGGCAAAGGAGTAATTGCCGAGGTATCGCAGGTCCGTTTGTTGGGGAGATTCGGTATAGACCTATGGGAACAAAGTGAACATTGTCAAGTGCATTGCGCGCCGGCGCGCTCTGCGGACGTATTCAGCGCCCACCATCATCCGCACGCAAAGAATACTATCGAGACCACGGGAACTGTAAGCGATCAGGGCTAGGCAGTGTATGCACGACGCGGCCTTTGTTGTGGGGTTGTGCTTAGCTATAATTCGTCGGGGCTTCGACGAGTTCCACAGACGAATATCGCAGAAAGAGTTGCATGCATTTATGCCTAGAAGTGCATGTAGATGATAACATGATGATACCTTTACGCAGCGGTGTTAATCCCGTGGCCCCGCATATCGAAAAGGAGTCGAGGAGCCAGCGGTGCATGCAAGGTATAGATTGAAGTATTAGTATGCAAGCCTGATACGTCCAGATCCCGATTCTCCCGGGAATGAGTTTAAGGTTGCTATGTCCGGTTGTGGCGGGGTTGGTAAGTTTGTAGAATGCGGCCCTCGCGTTCAGCCCTCGATGATCGCCTTCACCACGGGTGCAGTGACTTTTCGCGTCGCCTCCACGTTGCCCTGCTTCCACACGCGCGCCTCGTACGGCGACGCGAACCCTGCGCCTTCCTCGACACCGTAGTCCTCGACGAGGTCCCGCTTCTTCAGATCCAGCTCTTTATTGTGTTTTAGTCCCTTGAAGACGCGTTCTGCGAGACCCGCGACGTCGCGCTCCTTCACGACGAACAGCTGCTCGCGCTTGTGCTTGCCCTTCCCCTTCGGATGCTTCTCCGTGTTCTCGCCGTCGTGGAATGACGTGAGGATCCCCAGCACGGAAAGCCCGCGGTCCTCCATCCACTTCTCCGCAGAAGACCGAAAGTCGGCGTGGCGCGGGATCCAGGACTTGAAGCCGATGGGTACAGAGGAGAGTCCGACCTGTATGGTCCTTTCCGGCGCCCACGATGGGACCATGGTGTACTCCTTATAGTCCCGTCGCAGCAGATCCAACGTGTTGAGATGAGAGATATCCGCTTTCTTCATCTGCAGCGTCTGCGCGAGCTCTTGGACGTGGTACGCCTCGTGGAGCTCTGTGGGCGCGAACTCGCCCTGCGCCAGGAGCGAGACAGGCAGCAGGAACGCCGCCGCAGCATAGTCCGCCTCCTCAGCCTTTCCGCCTTTCTTCAGCCCGTTGGTGTCGACCAGAATGCCGCAAAGGAGCAACGTCGCCAGCTCCGGCGGTATCTGATCAGGGCATCGCTCCTGGAGGAGCCGTGCGACGAGGGAGGTCGCGCTGCCAGTTGGGACCGCTACCACGCGCGGATCCGCGTCTTTGTGGAACCCTTCGTCGACATGGTGGTCGATGATCGCGACGACCTGCGCGTGCTCGTGGCTGAACTTCGACTGCAGGTGGTTGTGGTCGACAAGCGCGAACTTGTTGGACGGGAATGTTGCGGTCGCAGGGATGTCGTCGATGCACAGGATACCTCGGTTCGCTTGGTCGAAACCGGCGAGGGACAGCGCGTGAAGATTTTCGGCGCGCAGGTGGAGGTCTGTCCGCGGGGTCTGCACCATTGGCACAGTAGGATCCTGCTTGACCGTTGACGCGTACCACGCCCACCCCACGGCACTTGCAAGAGAGTCAAGGTCTGCGAGAACGCGTTCAGAAGGTGCGATTACAGTAAGATCAAAAGAACGCACCTCCTGCTTCATTGCCCATCGCCACCGTCCATTCTGTACCCTTTCCCTCCTCAACCGCCTGCAAATACGACGCCTTCTGCTTTGCGACAAAGTCGGCCAGCGTTTTTGAGGGTGTGGCGGACATACTGGTAAGAAGACGGCGCGAGTATGGTGAAGTTTGGGAGTAAAGGCAAGTCGAGCTCCAACGGCGGCTGATCACAGACAGATAGAGGGAGTTGCAAGCTTCCGGAGTAACCCTACAGAGATTTTTTGATCTGAAGGCAATCCTAGGGTTCATGAACGATATACAGGAAGGAACAAAGCGAAGCATAAACTGGCATCGTGGTAGTAGCACGAGGGAACATCATGGACTAGGTTGAAGAGGTGGCGCCTATAGTAGTATTTACATCTCGACGCGATCGCGAGGTAATTACACGCCACATCTCTGTTCGCTACCCAACAACGTGGATGGGACACGTCCAAGTCTAATACTCTCTGTTGGTGTTCCAGCAAATGCTGATGGCTGGAACGCTAACCAGACATACGACATCTGCCTGCGAGTCTTCATTGGACGGACCGTCCTGCCACGCAACATCGACTAAAAATGCGACAGTACATACACGTGTGACTTGGCTGGCTACTGGTACAATTGAATGGGTCCTACACATTAGATAAGGATAGATAACAGGGAGCGTGTCAATGGTGATCGATGTTCGATGAAGAGGTATCGGTCCATTCCGAGCGCGGAAAGCAGCGAGAGAGAGAACTGGGCAAAGCAAAAGCATATACAAGATACAGTATCCGTGGGTTCCAATATCTAGGTGTTGAGTGCATGAGACGGGAGGTGCGCGTATGAAGTGGGACGTATGAAGTGGGAAAGAAGCATGGGAAGAGCATTAGGGGCATTAGGAGCGCGACGGGTGGGACGCCACGTCGAGCTTGTCGAGGTTCGCGATGTCCCACGGCGCAGGTTCGTGCGCGACATCATCGAGGTTCTTGTCCAGCCGCGCGTCCTTCAGCCGCTCGCGGTCGTTCATGCCCATCCGGACGCGGCAGCGCAGCAGACGCAGTTTCGTGCGTTTGATCCCTGTAACGAGCAGTTAGTCGAAAGCGCGCTTTGACGTGCGAGCGACACATACATGTCTGGATCGTCGTCCGGTCCTCTTCCATGAAAGGGTTGTCCGTCTGCAATAGATCGTCCTGAAGCGCGTACAGGCACCACAGCGACTCTTCGTAGAGCTTCTCCGGTTCGTCCGGCGCGCTTGCCTGGTCGAAGAGCTCCTTGCGGGCCGCAGACCGGCTCTGATAATTCATCGCTGTCAACATCGAGAAGATCACAGATTTCTGGAGACACTCACGAGCTGCAGAGCACGATCATACACCAGCTGGTCCAGGAACGTCGGCGCGCCCTGGTATTGCGCCGGCAGCCACGCCTTCACCTGGGCAGCGCGATCATGACACTTAATAAATTGGTCCTTGAACCACGTCAAAGCTGTTCACAAGCACAAGCACAATCCTCAGCGTCCAAAACTCGGTGCATGAATGCTACATCATGTATTGCTCACCTTCGTCGAAACCGTCGCTGACCTCGTACTCGCCGTCGGGATCCCGCATCTGCATGTGCTCCAGGTGCTCCCGCAGCTTGTCGATCCCCTTCTGCGCGAACGACATGAGGAGCATGTACAGTGCGACGCACGTCATCGCGTTGTACTCCGCCTGCACAGCGGCGTGCCGCCGCCGCTGCGCAAGCTTCTCCGTCTCGCCTTCCAAGCGCTCGAACTTCGACGGGTCGCGGAGCGGCTCTGTATCGATGTCAATACCCGTTGTCTGAATCGAGCAGGAAATCGACGTACTCTGCGGCACAGCCTTCACATACTCGTACATCTCGTCCCCCCAGCGCGTGAGCACGTCCGTCTTCTGAGCGAGCTCCTCCAAACCCTCGAGCAGCGCGTCCTCCAGCGGATCCTTCGCGCCGTCCACGTCCAGCCCCAGCCCGCCGCGCGACGCGATGATCTGCTGCCGCCGCGGCGACGTCGTCGTGTACTCCCGATAGTACGGCGACGACCGCAGCGAGTTCGACGACCCGAACAGCTTCTTCGACGCCGCGTTCAGCGCCCGCGTCAGAGCATTCGAGCCCGTGCGCGACCCTACGCTCGACGGCGAGCCGGATAGCGGCGGCGCGCTGGGGTTCGGCGGCGGCGGGAAGCTGATGGGCGCCGGCGCGTCCGCATGGTCGAACGGGGGATACGGCGAGGTGGGCGAGCCCCCTGTGACTGGAGACGTGGGGACCCTGTTGTCGCGCAATGGTCGTCGCCGCGCCGCGTGGATCTCTACAACACATCGTCAGACGCGAACGCAGGGAAATATTGAGATATCGCACCATCCACAGCACGGTTGATCTCCACCGCACGTTTGTCGTCCACGAGCACGTACTCGCGTCTCAGCAGACCGTCCTCGTCGGTATCCCCAGTCCCCGTAGACGCTTCCGTAATCAGTTGGGCCGGTCGAGGCGACGCACTGCCAGATGGCGACCTCCTCAGATCTGGACCCGCAGCAGGGCTGATGAGACCACATTAGTTAGCGTTTGGGGAGAGGAACGCGGTGTGAAAATTCTTACCTGTCGTCGCCACTTATTTCTCTTCGCCTGAAGTTGAATTTGCTCGGTGGTATCATAGCCTTGGGGTCAAGCACTTCTGGAGGGATAATTCGATGGTGCTCAGGCACGCCAGACGGACCCAACGCAGGACCATCATCCTCTTCCAGCGGTGGCGGCGGCGGCGCGTTGCGCGTCGGTCGCGGGAACTTCGACTTCTCCATCGCCGTACTCCCAAAGAAGTCTTCAAACGAAAGGCGCTCTGCAGGGAGCCGCTTGAGCAGTCCTCTAATCAGCTTCTTCACGTCGCTTGGAACCGCGTTGAGCTCTTCGCCGTTGCTGTGTGCGCGCGCGACCATCTGCGGATCCTCGTCCGGGAACTTGACGCCCTTGGATGCGTCGATCTTCTTCAACAGCTCGATGTGGTTCTCCGCACGGAACGGCGGTCGTCCCACCGCCATCTCGTACAACACGGCCCCGACCGACCAGAGATCCGCCTTGGCGTCGTAGCGTTCGTAGCGCAGGATTTCTGGAGCCATGTATAGTCTGAACAGAAGTCAGATACGCTTCTCCTACCGGGTATAGGCGACTTACGGCGAGCCACACAAAGTCTCCGCCATCATTGCAGGGGAGAGCGAGCGTGCAAAGCCGAAATCCGCGACTTTAAGAAGCGGTACTCCGAGCGGATGCCCTCTCGCCATGTCCGATGCAGAGGGCGGGTTTAGGAGTAGATTCTACAGGCCAGTTAGATGGCGTCAAAGATGTACATAACGATCGCACCTGAGGCTTTATATCCCTGTGAATGAGGTTTCGATGACGAAGAAACTTCAAAGCGCGGGCTGTAACGCGTAAGTACGATGTTCCTTGTGAAGAAACACGAGACGACGCACCTAGTTGCCGCAAAAAGCTGCGCACGACAATCTCGTCAAGACCCCCCGTCTTCGGATGCGGGTAGTAGATCGGTGCAGCTCCAGGAGACGGCACATACTCTAACCCCTCCACCCGTCCTCGCTTCTTGATGTAATTCGAGAGGTCGCCGCCTGCACAGAACTCTATGATCAAGTAGATATTACGTTCTCCTTGCTGCATGGGACGTAAGCGAGTACTTTTCGACATCCACAGAAGGAGCACGTACCACGAGGTCGAGCAATCGAGTGATATGTCGGTGCGAGAGAGCCTTGAGGATCCCGATTTCACCTTGTAGGTTATCAAACAGTTTCTGGCTCAGCCCACTCCGGTTGACTGTCTTGATAGCTACAGCTAGATGCGTCTCCTGCAGAACAAACGACACATATCAGCCATGCACGGCTCGTGAAGAAGCACGAGGACGCACCTCGTGGTATCCGCGATAGACAGTCGCAAAGCTTCCCTTGCCGATGTCGCTGACAATGACATACGGCTTGACCTCATCGTCCTCCGTTCTTCGGGGTGACAATGCTGGCCGTTCAGTGTTCGAACTTGTTGTACGCTTGGTTGATGGTGCTGCTGCAGACGGCGCCATTTCGTCGAGATTACAGAGGAGGAAAGAGGAGGGAGAAATAGGGTCCGCAGATGTATTCCGGTTCAAAGAGGAAGAAGGAAGAATATACTGGACGGAATAGAGAATACTTGGGGGTGCGCTTTCGCGGTCATCGAGCACTTAAGCCGTCCCAGACGCGTTCGTTGAGGTGGTCGAGGACAAGAGACAACCTCACAAATGGCCGTCATCCCAACTGTCCCAATTAGGACGTGTTATGTAATCAGTTGAATGACCGCGTTTGCCGTTGGTAGAGCTGTGCTCGGGAGAATTGATCGTATACTTGCTATAACGGCAGTATGACCCTAGCTTCATCTCGTCCATGTTGTTGTGAAACGAAGAGAAATGTGGCAAATTGACATTTGCAGTCGGGAGTCGAGATGTGGGCCGTTCAATATATCATAGGCGCCGCACCTTCAACCTGTTCCCTTGTGCTACTACCACGATGCCAGTCTATGTTTCGCTTTGTTCCTCTCTGTGCAACGTTAATCGACCCTAGAATTGCCTTGAGATCAACAAATCTCTGTAGGTTTACTCCGATGGCTTGCAGATACCTCCGACCGTTCGTGATCAGCCGCCACTGGCATCAGAAAAAACGTAGGTTACTTTACCAGCACCGATAAGTGCTTATAAGCATCGTAAGCCCCATAATCTCAGGGACGGTTTATAGATGATTATAAA
>ALYI01003441.1:0-15769 GCA_001969225.1 Ceriporiopsis andreanae CBS 279.92
GCAGAGGCGGCGGCAGCAGCAGCAGAGTTGGCGGCAGCAGAGCCGTCGACATCAGAGGCTGCCGCTGGAGAGACGGCGACGTCAGAGGCTGCCGCTGGGGAGACGGCGACGCCAGAGGCTGCCGCTGGAGAGACGGCGACGTCAGAAGCTGCCGCAGGAGAGCCGGACGCTTCCAACGCGTCCGCCGCCGCGTCGTCTGCGGAACCACCAACGACGCCAGACGCAGAGCACAGTCCATAGCGATCTCGCGCGTAAAAGTAGTTTGTACGAAATGCTACGATGCTCCGTCTCCAAGGCCCCTTCGCACCGAGTACGACTGGCTCATGCAGCGATCGCAGTGGGCTGTCCACCTGCTTTTTGGATTTCTTCTTGTAATGCTGTCTGTACCTCGACGATCTGGAAGTTCAAAGATACCGCGCTGAGAACCAGCACACGCCGACAGACGCAGACGACGACCACGCACCTCCATCTTCTTCTTGTCCGACTTGTCCTCCAGTTCCTTGATCTGACCCTCGACACGTTTACTGCATAGGCATGAGCGCGACCCCACAGAAGAACTGTTCTCGTGTAACGTACATGTCGCTCTGGATGAACTCGAGCCGCTTGTCCACGTTGCTCTTCGCCTCCGCCTGGTCCTGCTTGACCAGTACGGGCCCAACGAGCTTGTACACCGTATTATCCGGAGTCAACTGCTGGAACTCCTAGCACAATCGCCGGACCATCAGGTTCGTGCACACGTCCTCGACGCGCAAATAAACACACACCTTCTTGACGAGCTCGTTCTCAGACAGCTGCGCATCCAAGCGCTGTCTCGCCTCTACGACTTCCGACAGGTCGCCCTGCAGCTTCTGGTACTCGTTCGAGAGGTCCTGCAGGCGATTTTGGAGCGCGGCGCCGGACATGGTGCAGGAGAGGGTCGAAGACTCGAAGGACAATGCCATCGGGCGACGATCTCGCGCATCCAGTTGAATGGGTCGCAAACACGTGCAAATACCCGCATTAGCGCAGACGCCCAGGCTTGCTATTAACCTCCACCGCGCAGGCAGCGCAGCCCGCTTCCTACATTCTACGCTACACAGCCCGCGTCGTCCTCGGGGGACGCCATGGACAACTCACCGACCTCGCTATTTGACTCGTATGAGCAGGATTTCCAGCAGCTCATACAGAGCATCCGGGAAAAGCTAGAGGGCGACGCCAAGGATGAACGGGGTGGTGAGTTGGCCGCTCTACATTGTAGGAAACCGGCAGCTGACGAGTCGTGCAGAGCAGAAGAAGGCGGCGTTGAGGCGCGTGGAGATGGAGCTGGACGAGGCCGACGAGATGGTGCGCCCGCCGTGCACAACTTATCTCTGAGCATTGATTGACCCGCGCATCCTGTAGGTTTCGCAAATGGAGATTGAGATCCAGGGCATCCCGCAGTCCATCAAGCCGTCGTACCAGACGCGAATCAAGAGCGCGAAAGCCGACCTGCAGCGGTACAAGAAGCTGTCGAAAGACCTGCACGCGCAGCTCGCCCGCTCGGATCTCCTCGGTGCCCGTGCAGGCATGGGCACGCCGACTTCCGACGAGCCGTACGGCTCCACCGACCGCACGCGGCTGCTCGCCGGGACGGAGCTGCTCGAGGACGGGTCGCGGCGGCTGCAGGACAGCCAGAGGATAGCCCTGGAGACGGAGGAGCAGGGCGCGGATATCCTGCGAAGCCTGCGAGGGCAGCGCGAGCAGATCGTGAACGCCAGGGATACGGTGTGTAGTTCGTTACGTTGTCTTCGACACCGCTCCCTAACACTCCGCTCAGCTCTCACGCGCCGATACGAGCATCGACCGCGCCTCCGGTACCCTCAAGAAGATGATCAGACGGTCAGTCGTCCGGTTCACTTGTCAAGCGTCGTTCTAACGGTATGGTTCTCGTTCACAGGATGTACCAGCAACGCGTGGTGACTGGCGCGATCATCATTGTCCTCATCCTGCTCATTGGCATCATCGTCTGGGCCAAGGTGTTCCGGTGACCGCTAGGAACTACTTCTCTCTCTGCCATCGTATCTATGTACCACGTCGCTCGTTTATATACCTATGTGCTCGTATACTGCCTGTATCCCTAGTTTGCTTTCCATGCTTGTTAGACGAATCGAACCTGAGCGTCAGTTCGGCACGACGCGAGCGATGTCACAGGCTCCGCGGTCAAGAGACCCCCATCATGCCCCCGCCAGTTCGTTGCCCCACGCCAACAGTCCTGCGACTGCCGCCTTAGCTCACGTCTGCTCCACGGAGACGGCCGCCGCCCCCAAAAGTCGCCGCTTCCAACGCGCTTCTCTTCGTCCGCCTTCCTCACTCCCACCACCATCCTCCCCGCGCAGATATGGCTGGCGTCCTCAGAGCGTACAAGTGAGCGCGGCCGACGCGTAGCCCAGTCATTGTGATGCGACTCTGACGTGGCCTGATCTTTCGCAGTGCGGTCCTCCAGCGCAGGCCGATGGTCTCGCAGTGCTTGACCTCTGCCGCGCTCTTCGGGGCGTCGGACGTCGTCGCGCAACAGCTGGTCGAGAAGAAGGGCTCCAAGCACGATGTGAGTCTCGACGCCCAGTATCCGGACCATGAACGTTCTGACTCGCGCGCGCCGCTCAATCCCAGTTTACGCGCACTCTACGAGCCACTTTCTACGGAGGTACGTCTCTCTGCGCTCGAAGCGTGTGGCGGCTGACCATGCTGTCGTATCCACAGGCGCGATGTTCGGGCCCCTCGTCGTGAAATGGTACTCGCTCCTAAACCGCCTGCAATTCTCGTCCCCGCGAAAAGCCATCGCATACCGGGTGCGCCCCCCTTCCCTCTTCTCTCTCCACTCTCCACTCCGCATCCTGACCCACTCACCCACTCATCAACGCACCCCCAGGTCTACCTCGACCAGTCCCTCTTCGCGCCCGGTACATCCCCGCATCACCCTTGCCCATTCCCCGGAGATTGACGCGCTCTCCGCCCCACCTAGGGATCATCGCGTTCTACTTCGGCAGCATGACCCTCATGGAGGGGAAGGGCGTGCCGGACGCGATGGACCGCCTCCAGAAGGTCAGTCCGCGTGCGCATTCCGGGGCCGTGCGACGCGTACTGTACTGACGTGCCTTTCCACCGGCAGGCGTACATCCCTACGCTCCTGCGCAACTGGTGAGCCCTGAGCTCGCCTCCACCGCTTCAAGTTGTATCGTGACGACGACGCTGACACCATCTGAACCTCCAGGGGCGTGTTCATCCCCACGCAGATCCTCAACTTCGGGTTCGTGCCGCACCACATGCGCGTGCTCGTCGTGGGCGTCGTCTCGCTCTTCTGGAGTACGTCCCCTTGCCCTTTCTCGTCCCGCGCCCGCTCTCTTCCTCGTCCCGCGCCCGCTCTCTTCCTCGTCCCGCGCCCGCTCTCTTCCTCGTCCCGCACCCGCTCTCTTCCTCGTCCCGCCCCTTCCTCTCTTCCTCGTCACGCGTGTACATACTCAATAAACACCGTTATCAACAGACACGTACCTCAGCCTCGCCAACTCGCAGAGCCAAGAAGCGACGCCAGTTGCGCTGGAGGCTACACGCGACGGCGCGTTCCTCGAAGACGGAGAGGCGGCGGTGTCCGACCGCGCTGTCCTCAAGAATGCTTGAAAATGCGCGCCGGGCGTCCTTGGGTCTAGACTGTGTATGACGATACCACGATCTAAGTATTACTAGAATATAAAGCATCTTTAGAGCTTGACTTGCTAGATCGCTCACACTCGAGCTGCTGTCAAGCGCGATGCGATGTTCTAGGATCAAACGCACTGAGTCAACAAGGCGACACTCACACGAGATGAGACCTTTGTACCACTCGCTCGCTTTGCCTATTATGTCGCGCTGCACCGTTTTTCTGCGTGATGCTTACTGAACTTGTATGTGCACAGACATCAAATATAACGATGGATCCGGCCAAGCCGCGAAGACAAAACACTCGAGACATGCGCCGGGAAGGCAAGCAAGTCGTCCGGAACCGTGCCTGACGAAACCGTCCTCTGGAATCCGGCCGCTCTGGGTCTTAACGAGGTACGCAAATCGCATGTTTGACGTGATGCGTACACCCGAGACAATTATTTCGTTGCATAGGAAAAGTGCCTCGTACTGCTGACTAAGCTCTTTCGCATCGACATGTAGGGGCATCAGGCTGACGTCCTGAGTATTTCCATGCATCACAGTTTCGCACCCGCTAACTGTGGACAGGATATAGAAGGTCCACAGGCCGCGCGCTTTTGCGGCGGGCCATACTTTGGACCCCCGAGCATATTGTAGTAAGTAGAAGCCAAAGCTGTGCGCGCGGAACGCTTGGACGCGGGGAAGGCGTGAGGCGGCCACGTGTGAGAAACTTCAGCTACCCTTCTGTTTCGCCGCTGGCACCCAATTCAACGATTGACCAATGACATGTTTGACCCACAGCGCGAGATACACGTACGGAAACTTTCGTCTCTTATCTGTGAACACGGCCACAGCACTGTCAAGAATGGAATGGCTTTCTTCCCATCTCAACGCCTCCCAACTACACTCCTGCGACGGTCGTACTCAAGAAAGATACCGATGAGCACGTCACACCACACGCTATTACCGGGAGCGTATATCACAGAGCAGGAGCAGGCATGGACTGCATCTATGCTACCAGTTTTCCGCGTTCTAATGGGGAGTGGATGAGTTAGGTTGATGCTCACGACGACTACCACCAGCAGCCCGAACCTGACCATGCGAGTAAGCAGGAGGTGCGTGTCATGTACACAGCGTCGACAGGATATCTAAAGGCCCATGCCTTCTCAGTCAGAAGAGCCAGCGTGGCACGCGATCCTGGACAAGGACGATAACCATTACAATCAAACTTACGTCGACAACTGGAAAGACGAGATGAACAACCTACTCTTATTTGTGGGTTTTCTCGTGGTCTTAGATGGCTACGTACTCAGCACTATCTTCAGGCTGGTCTCTTCTCTGCCCTGATCACGCCCTTTGCGGCGGAATCCGTGAAATCGCTCAAAGAAGATCCAGAAGAGACGGCCGTCATGCTGCTCGCCAATATTTCACTCCAGATATCGGCTTTCACGACCTCTCCAGGAGTCATAAACGCTACTATACCGCCATCCGCGCCCACACCTTCCGATTCCGCGCACGAGACTGCTGTCCATCTCAATGTACTTTGGATGGTCAGCCTCACGCTGGCCCTCGTTTCCGCTGCATTCGCCATCACCGTCCAACAATGGTTACGGCAACTGTCAATTCCTCAACATCTGTCCGTCCAGGAAGCCGCGTGCATACGGCAGCGCCGGTACGATGCGCTGCTCGCATGGCAAGTGCCGAACATCATCAACTTCCTCCCACTCCTCATCCAGATCGCCGTAATTCTGTTCGTGGTCGGCCTCATCGTCCTGCTCTACTCCCTCAATGTTACTGTGGCCAGTGCAGTTGTCGGTGTCGGAGGCCTTACATTCGCGTGCTGGCTCATGTCCACAGTCCTCCCGCTCTTCTCCGTTCACTGTCCATACAAGACTCCCCTCGTGCCCACAATCATGGCTGCATTCCGGTGGTGCGGCGCCATCGTCGTGGCTCTGTGCTTGCTAGTCATCGTCGTGTTTGCGGCCATCACTCTAGCTGTGATGTGGACACTCGGACTCTGCTTCGGCTATGATAGGCGGCCGATAAAATTCCTCAATTCCCTCGCGCAGCGCGGTACTGGTCTCGCTCGACCCGCGATCGAGTCGATCACCCCCCATCCTGATATTTCCGGACCTGATACTTTCTGGACAATTCGCGAACTCGAAGAGCTCTCCAGCGTGGAGCCCAATACGTGCAATATAATCGCGGTGGCCTTTAAGATCACCACCTCATCGAAGGAAGCGTTGTCAGACCTCATGAGAGCCTCCCGCCTAGAGAGTGGAGTGTGGAGGAGGAAGTGTATTGTACGGGTCATTTCCAACGCCATCGGCTGCCCTCTTCCCTTCCGCCCCCCTCCTCGCGTCTACTTCCTCTACCGTCGGGATCCCCACTCTAAACAACTCTTTCGTCGCATCGTTAACATCAAACCGTCAAGTCTAGGGATGTTTGTACGCCCGAAGTATGTCGAACTGTTCGTCAGCGTTCTCCCTGACAACCCGGAGGAATGGGGCGAAATGTGGTCGGCACGTGACGGTCATGAAGAGGTTACATTATTGTTACTACTGCTCCACACTGCGCTCGCGACCGAGGAACGTCTTCCAGGTCTGCTACGCCACGTTCGTCCCAAGATGATCGAAGCACTCCTCCACGCCTACGATGCGATCAGAGCAGCCCCGGACCAAGCTTCCCCATCCTCTTCAGCCTCTTTTAGGGCCGACGAGGGGGGCCGTCTCTGGACGACGAGACTACCCGCTGGTTTTCTGTGTCTCCATCTCCAAGCTGAAGACCTTCGCTCGACACGTATGTTATACTTCGCTGCATCACCCCATCTACAATGTCGTTTAAACTGACCTTTCTGGATGTAGAAGTGGATGAACTGGTGATAAAAGCGCAAACTTCGCATGACTTGGACCCTGCCAATGACTCCACCACACGGCTGGCGATTTCAGACACAGCTGTGGCACTGACCGCTCTGGCAAGTGTACCGCGCGGCTCTACAGACGTTGAAGACAGTCACAGGAGGCAAGCCTCGAGATTGTGCACCTCGTTCCGCCATTTCCTCGAGAAACCGCAGACGACCTCTCCCTGCAAGATTGTCTCGGACGATCCATTCTCCGTCATTCCCAGCATATCTCGGTCGCTTGCGCAATTGAAGGGCTTCCAGCGAGTAGACCAAGAGGACATTGATCGTATTATCCAGCATTTAGAGACCAGGCCGAGTGGCTGGTCCATTGCCGCTTGGAAAGATAACGCAGCGGTCAACGGTCTACGCGACGCTGCACAAGAGGCTGGATCGGGGATAGAGTTAGGGAATCTCCAGAGGTAACGTCGCCGAATTCATCAGGTACGTCGCACAACTCAACGAGCTTTCACTTATTCACGCTGGCCTAAACGAAGCTCGACAAAGAGAAGTCTAATAGGAGAGACAATCTACGGGTTTCATAGCGACTACGCTTCAAATACGGACGCTTACATCTTCGCCGTCGCGCGCACTACAACAAGTGCCTTCATGAGATCGTGCGCGGGCCGGAGTTGCTAAACTTTGATAAGACGTATCGGCTCGTGCTTTCGATGGCGTACTTTGAAGTCGCGCATCATGTCCACTGACACTTGTTCTCGTGAGCACTGACTACGGATAGCATTTCCCTTGAAGAACCATGGTCATGACGAGAGAGATAATGTGGTTGAACAAGAAGTTTGTGAATTCAATTATTAGGTCTCGTAGTTTGTCAAACGGCGCATCAAAATGCATCTTGCTCTGCCTGACTTCGGCCGGTCGGAACTGGTTAGACGTAGGACTGAAGTTTAGCTCGGCATGTTCCCATCGTTAGGCTAAATGTTCACAGTACAGACTTCTGCTATAGAGATAAGCAGAAGGGCGCATGCGAAAGGGGGATGGGAAGTATATGTTGTGACGAATGACAAAGGTCCGAGAGCGATTCAGAACTCAGAATGATGAAGATACGGACCGTGAACATATTCCTTTTCGCGACTTCCCACCGGTATCATGTCTCGTGTCCGCCAGACGACTGAACGGATGCAATTGTTCTACGACAGAGCTTGATTCCCAAACCTTGCGGATGGTATCAATGCGTATTTGTCTGAGCCATGCACGATAAATAGGGAAGACGGTTGTGTTGATAGACTACGATAAAATGAGCGAACGTCAAGGCGGTATATCTGAGTATGACTAGGAGGATGAGATACAGATGTTCGCAACTGTGGTGTATTGCAAAGTGAGTGAGTTTTAGGAAGGACTTACTGCGCATCAAACTTGCTCCAACATCCGGGTGGGGCTCCGAGTCGGTATGCTGGTCATGCAGTGGACGTAAATATGAGCAACGTTGCTCATCGTTACACGAATAATACTAGGGTGTTTGCTAGGTGTACGTGCTATAGTCGCATAGTCCCGGTCGGCTGCTCCAGCGTGAATGGATGGTCAGATCGGATCGCCCATCTGCCAGTGTGCAGCAAACCAAAGCGAAAAGCGCCAGAAAACATGATTCAGTCGACTGGTACGCGGGTATAAGCAGCACTGGCGTACACACATGACCCTCAAAGCTGCCGCCACTCTCGGTACAACGATGGGCAGACTCCTGCCTGTGTATCACATCAGATCGAAAACTTGCGAGGAGGACAAAAACGCTGCTCACTCGAGGTCTATGGATGCCCTGAGACAGAGATCACAGGAGTGGAAACCACAGTCGTGCAAGTACACGTATGACACTTGATCGACGGGGCGCGTTGCGGGACGTGCGGTGCCCTGCTAGAATCCGGGGCAGAATATTGGTCCTGTGTCAAGGAGACACTCCTGAGAAAGTTCGAGGTTCAATCGTGCGGAGGGGCAGAAGGCCAATCAGTCCCTGATGAGAGCTTCTCCGACGAACATACCAGCAACGCATCTCATGACTGTTCATGCAGAAGTGGCACTCATCCGAATATCAGCTTCAGCTGCGCTCCCAACGAGCTATACAATACTTCGAGAAACGTGTCACACAAACCGTGTCTGAGTCATCAAGCTCAAAAAAACTCACCAGGATGCACGGCCGTCAGCTTTCTTCGCTAGCACTACCAGACTGAAATCGATCGTCGGTCGGGTTGGACATAATGCGCGCGTGCAGTACGAGAGAGTACGAGCCGTATTCGCACGCGTCGAGCAATCCTTGTCGGGTGAAAGCGACAAGACGTCCGCAAGGATGACACCGTTAGATGAGATCGCGTACGCGTTAACGGGTCGCATGTATGGGAACTGAGGCGTGCAAGGATAGAGTCATCAAAATCCTCGAGCAAGGTCTACAGAAGGATGAGCTTACCATGTCTTGATCACCTCTCGTGTCTTTGGGCGATCGTTGACCCTTCCAGGACGCGCAGCTAAGCTGTGATATCAGGGATTCAAGCCAGCCCTTAGTGCGGCAGAGTGAGACGTGAAGGTCAGACTCAGTATACCAGCACTTTCGGGAGCACAAAACCAAATATGAGAGCGTGCTTGATCACGCACATGAGGGTGCGATCAATGTTGGAAAAGCCGGAAACGTTGTAAAACGTTGCGGCCCGATCCAGATCTCGCAGATGACGGCGGTCTCTCTCCGAATTCGACGTCGGCGGTTTTGCGCGTCGCTCTTTTGAAGACTCGGAATTGCTTCTTCACCTTTTGTCTGACCTGGTTCCCAATATCGCACAACACGTCTCCGACAAATTCTTGGTCATCTAGGCAAAGCTGCAGCTCACATCGTGCGATCAGGCCGTGATACTACGGACCATACGCACCAGGTTTTGTCACGCTAGGCCTTATCCTACGGTGGTCGGTATTCGAAGGTGACGGCGTACCAGATCTGGGTGGCATCTCTAGTCTTGTATTAGAGTTCTGGAGGCCATTATCCGCCATTTCCGCGAGACGTCGAAGTATCCAGTCCCCGCCCTCCGAGTCTTGCGCAAGCCACTAGCGACACGCGAAAGACAGCGGAGGTTGCAACGTGCGGTAGTCTGCAGCATGCTTCGAGGGCCGTTCCCTTTTCATGTCCTAAGGCAGCGCTATGAGGCCGGTTCTGCCGCATGCCATCCTGCTCCGTGAGTCCTACTAGCATCTCACGACTGTGTAACTTAAGAGCAGGTCTAGATAACCACAACTTGGGCGTGGAACTGAACAGTAAGTTCGTGCCTACGCAATGACCAAATTGGCTTGACCCTCAACAACAGCAAATCACATTGGAGCAAGCTATCGCTGTATCTCAAGAAGCTTCTCATGTGAACAGGGTTGGCCTTTACTCCATCAAAAAGCCGACATTAACAGGCACGATCATGATGGTTCTCGCGGCGTGTAGTCCCCTTTATCTGGTCGCACGATGGCGTCAATACTACTCGTTGGTATATTTTGCAGCCTCGCATTCCTACTTCGCGCTCAAGGATACTTGATTCCCTTGTCTCCTAGTACCTTGGCAATGGCTTCAGCGGCCGATTCGTATAGGTCTGACGTTGTTTCTAAACCTTCTTCAAAGTCATCTGGTAGAGGCTCAGATTTGTATCGATCCGACGTTGTTTCTCAAGGTTCTTCAAAGTCATCTGGTAGAGGCTCAGGAGTGAAATGGCAGGTTCGTTCAGACTTCTGATATGCCGAAATGCTGTCATTGACGAGCATCGACTTAGCGTGTAACTCATTCCGCCCCAGATGCAGCCGCGGTGCCACTCCCCGATAGCCAATCTCATGCCGATAGTGCTCAAACACAGGCGCGTTGGACGTTCAAGCAGACCAACGTGCGTCTTACACCGATATTCTTTTCACAGTTCAACGATCATTATCAAGTTTGCCCGGATTTCAGAAACAAGTACGACAACAGGGTTGACGAGTGGAAAGACCAGATGAGCAATCTGCTCTTATTTGTGAGTTCGTACTAGGGATGTTTTCTTAGCACTCACTTCTGCTGTTAGGCAGGGCTTCTCGCCGTCTTGATTGCGCCATTCGCCCTGGAGTCGTACAAGTCGCTTATCGACAATCCACAAGAGAGATCTGCACGGCAGCTTGCCCAGATCTCTCGTCAACTGTCATCATTCGCGGTCTCTCCCGGGTTCCTCAATTCCACCGCACCAACGCTGCAAGCCTCCAGTGAACCTTTACCCGGCAGGATGGTGGTCCATCTCAATGTCCTATGGATGGTCAGCCTCGTATTGGCTCTCGTTGTCGCTGTCTTTTCCATCACGGTGCAGCAGTGGCTACGCCACCTTGCGCCTCCGCAGCATCTATCCCCCCGCGATGCATTGTGTCTGCGGCAGTGGCGATACGACGCACTGCTTGCGTGGCAAGTACCGAATGTCATCGACCTCCTTCCATTCCTCATCCAAGTCGCCATCATTCTCTTCATTGCTGGACTCATTCTGCTCCTCTATCCCGCGGAAACTACCGTCGCGAGCGCTGTCGCGGGCGTCGGGGCCGTTGCCCTCCTTTTCTTTCTCCTCGCCACCTGCTCCCCCCTGTTGGACAGCAGCTGTCCATACAAGTCGCCAGTCATCCCAACCTCAATTATAGCTCTCCAGTGGTGTGCTGCGGTTGTTGTGGGTATTTTCACCCTCGCAAGTGCGGCATTCTCGGCCGCCATTTTGACAGCGACGTTCTGCCTTGGGCTCTGTGTCGGGTACGAGAACAAGGCCATACACGGACTTGTGGCTCTCGCGAAGCTCGTATCCGGCTGGACACGCCATGCGGTACGATGGATCACTCCACGGCTCGATGTCTCTGGGCCCGATCATCTATGGGTCGACCGCGAAATCATAGCGCTCTCCAGTATCGAACCCGATGTACGCGACATATCTGCGGTGGCGTGGGGAATTGCTTCAACCTCGGAGCAGGAGATGACTACACTGACGGAGGCGTTTGATAGACGTGATGTAGGGTGGAAGAGGACGTGCATAATACAGGTCATGGCAACTGCCATTGGATGTCCACTGCCCGTCCGTCCATTGTCTCCAATCTACTACCTCTATCAAGACGATGCGCGCCCTCAACGACTTCTCCGCCGCATCGCTCACATTCAGCCCTCTAGTCTCGGCATGTTTATTCGGCTGGAGTACGTCAACCTGCTCTTAGATGTCCTACCCCAGCGCGACGAATGGAAGCAGATGTGGCCCGCAGACAGAGATACCATCGGTGGAGTACTTCTACTTCTCCACGTGGCATTCGCAGTCGAAGAACGCTCTCCAGATCTCCTACAACATGCTCGCGCCAACATCGTTGGAGCGATTCTGGACGCTCACGCCGCTGTCGAATCCCGCCTTCCGGTACAGCTTCTATCCGAGTCCAGCTCCGAGTCCAAGAAAACGGATTCTCTCTGGATATCAAGATTACCGGCTGCTTTACTCTGTCTACATCTCAAGCCATATGACCTCGATATAGTTGGTTCGTTATATTCCATAACGATTATCCTTGGATTGATGTCGCTTACTTGTGACATCGACCATTAGATTCAGTGGAAGTCATAATTCGCGCGACGGAAAGGCTAAGGCTCGACGAACCGTCCACTTTTGACCAACAGTGGGTATTTGCGGAGACGGCCGTGGCACTGGATGCTCTCGCTAGCCTCCAGCCTGGCACACAAATTGTCGAGGACTGGTGCAACGCCCGTGCCTTGGACCTGTGTGGCGCTCTTCATCGAATCGTGGCTGAAAGGCGAACTGTCGATCGCTTGAGGCTCTTCCAGCATGATCCACTATCTGTACTGCCCGCGGCTGTCAGTCGCATATCGACTTCGCTTGCGCGACTGAGACGCTCCAGAAGGGTGCGAGAGGAGGATGTGCATCGAGTTCTCAGCGACATACACCAGCAACAACTCACCACCTCGGAGTATATCCATGATGAAGCTGACGACAATGCTGTCGACGTTTTTCCCGAGACTGGATTTATGGCAGAGCCGGTAGATCTCGCGAGGTATGGTCGTCGAAAAAATTATCAGCATCTCATATCACTCAAGTGTCTTATTCCGCGATAGCCCACACCCAAACCGAGGTAAAGATGACGGTCAACCCCTGGGTTTATTCGATCTCATCCACGCAGAATTCTCCGCCGCCTCCAAGCAACTTGGAATGCAGCCGGAAGTAATGTGCGAGTACCTCGATAGAATGTATGACATCATCCTCATAGGCACTCAAGTCGAGGGCGTGTCTCTTCCACCTAACTGGGCAACCAAACACGACGACGACGGTCTTCGGCACAAGCTGAGACAATACTACGCCGCTGCCCCAGATCTTCTTCCAAAACTGGCAGAAATGTTTTCCCATCGTCTCAAACAGCTCTTCGATCTGCCATGGCCAGACCAGCCACTTGACGAGATATCCGCTCGCTTCTTCATGCGCCTCGCCGCCTTTTGTGCGGCCGCGATGTCAGCAAGCCGCAACTGGACGTGTACAGCATGCTTAGCCCCAATTTTCGAGGGATTGTTGGGCACGCGCCGACAAAACTCCCTTGATCTCTCGGATCAGCACCCAGCTGTCTCTGCCCTTCCTGGTGTCCGCTCGACAATATTTGAGCTCCTGCGGGTCAACGCCACTAGCATCATCAACCATCGTAAGTCACCCTGGAAAATATCGAGCGAAGCTCTAACGCACTACATGGCATCAGACAAACCCGGCGTCGGTATCTCCGAGCTTACGCTGCAGGTAGTCGCAAATCACGACCAATTCGATACCTGGACCAGCGAACTTTCCGACCTCTTCGTTCACATGTCCACCGCGGCTCTGTCCGAGTGGGCGGAATGGTCCCAGGAGGATCGTTATCAGGACAACACCTTGGCGCTTTTATCTATAAACATGGCGAATGTCGCTGATATTTCTAGGTCCAGGCCATGGCGGAACTGCGGTTCATATAGTGATCTAGGCGATTCATGGATATGGCCGCTACAAAGAGTACTCTATCCAGATTCTACAGGAAGCATTTCCCAGGAAGCGCGAGATATATGTCGAGAACTCATCAATTCGCTCATATCCTGCTACGCCGCAGAACTTATCGGCGGGAACTCGCAAGCTCCAGCTTGGCTGGAAGCGGCACAACTTCAGCCAGAGGTCGCGGGCAGTGATGTCGATGAAGGCCCAATGTCGCAGCCTGGATCAATTATCCTGCCGGCATACAGCGAGGCCGATATAGCTTCGGAACATCCTGAAATTTCAGAAGCTCCGTTCCCCTCGCGTCCCGCAGACATCGAGGAGATTGACATACAGGTATATCACTCTTGTTACGTCCGTGGTCTACTCTATATTGACCTCCCATAGACCTCGCAAGATATAGAAACTGCAGCTGCACAGCCAGTCGTCTCTCACGAGGTCGTCGTGACTCCCTCTGCAGCGGCCTCTCCTTCGCTTGACCAAGGCCGGTCATCTGTAGCGTATGAGCGAGATAACATTGGTGAACAGTCCCCATCAGATGTGCGTTCTGTGTCTTATACAGCCGCTCACCCTACTGACAATTTGCCACATTCGCTAGTAGTAACAGACTTCCTCATTTACGTGGGATGTTCAGTGTCCAAGTCCGAAGACGATGAGGCAACGGAGATTTCTCTACTCAAACGGCAGGCTTGCTCGGCGACGGGCGAGCGGGAACCCAGATGAGGAGATGTTGTATAGAGATATATGGTATTCGCGAGACGTTGCCCGGCATACAAGCGTTGGGGACGAGGACCATTTGATATGAGGTGATGCTATGTTCTAAAGATTTAATAAAGTCCAAGGCACGATAATCGGTACGAGTTGACAAATGCGCCACATACGCCCCCGCTCCCAGCAAGCGCGCCTGTAATCGTGTTCGTGAGTTTGATGGCGATCGCAGCATCCAGCGGAGTAGCATGGTCACCACCGAAACTCGATGCAACAGCAGCTGCCACAGGCGCCGCCGCTTGCGCGTCCCCGCTGACACTGGGCATACCCACCCCGACGCTTTAGTTTGCGTTGAAGTGGCTCTGCCCCAGCGCCCGGGCCCCCGTACCGGGTGCCGCGGTCGACGCGCCTGTGTACGCCACAGGATTCGTGTACGCCGCGGGAGCTATATACATTGCAGGTCTCGTGTACGACAGGTGCGGCCGCTGGAAAGGCGAGAGCATCGCGTTCACGATCGCCTGCGAGTCGCGACTGGGCGGGCCGCCGCTGCAGCTGGATGCGGACGATGTCGACGACAGCCTGCGCGTTGAAGCCTTCGACGGGAGGCCTGAGCACGGGGTCCGCGAATGCTGGGAGGGCGGCGCGCGGGAGCGCCACTTGTGTATATGCCTCGAGACCCGGAGTACCCATGCCCTGGCTCATGTTCGAGCAGACTTGTTCCCCGGCTCCCGCAGCTATATCCGTACATGCTGCGCGCAGGGCTAGTGCCAAACGACGGCTGCGACCGCCGGAAAGGCGAAAACACAGCGTTCACGATCGCGTGCGACCGAGCTTGCCGCAGCTTTAGCTGGATGCGGACGACCCGCGCCTTGAAGCCTTCGACGGCGCTTGAGCACGGGGTCCGCGCTGGGAGGGCGGCGTGCCTGAGCGACGTCGGGAATGGTGTCTGCGGCTCGGGCCCTGTATCGGGAGCTGGAACACGTTGAGAAAACTCGTCCAGTCCTGCGAGGCGACGACGCGTCAGCAATCATTGAAGTATCGTTCACGAGGAAGAGCTCGGGCGCACACCTTATGTGCCTCTGCGGGACCAACTCGCGCCTCGCGCGTCGAAAATGTGGAGGTACAGCCAGTCACGGGAATCTGCGCGCCTGTCTGCTCAGCGAGACTACCATGCGATGTGGGATGTTCACGAAGTCGTAGTACGCCTTCATGACATCTGCATAGGAGGCATAGTGGCACATCGAAAAGAGGGCAGGGAACTCGTCGTCGTATGTAACCATACGGCCGTCGGTGTGCGAGACCGAGCTGTTAGAGTGCCGCCCACGCCTTCTGTCCGGCATGCAGTCGTGTCCGTGAGGTCGATAGCGGCAGTAGTAGCGTCCAGAGTGGCATGGTCCCCGTCTGAGCTCGGTGCAAAAGCTGCGTCGCCGCTTGCACGTCCCCACTGAGACTGGGCATACCCACCCCGACGCTTTAGTTTGCGTTGAAGTCGCTCTGCCCCAGCGCCCGGGCCCCCTTACCGGGTGCCGCGGTCGACGCGTCTGTGTACGCCACAGGATTCGTG
>ALYI01003442.1:0-40300 GCA_001969225.1 Ceriporiopsis andreanae CBS 279.92
TGGTCCGGTCGACGTGGTTGGCCCGGACGTTGAAGTACACGGTGAACAGCTGTTCGCGAGTCGTGGCAGCGCAGTCGGGAGGCGAGATGCGGAGGCGGGTGGCGGGGGATCTGGTGTGCGAAGACGGTAGCCTGAGGTGAGGAAGAGGAGGAGGAAAGAGAAAAAGAACAGTTCGCGGATGACAGTCACAGTCAGAAGGAAATAAAGAAAAAGAAAAAGAAAAAGAAAAAGAAAACAGACAAAGAACAGAAAAGAACACGAAAACAGAAACAGAAACAGAACCGTGAACAGAAACTCTAGCTTCCAAGTTCTACAGGAGAACTCAGAAAATGGCGCTCAGGACGGAGCGCGCGGCGCCGAAGAGCCAACCGACCGTGCTGGCGACGTGGGCGATGTGTGACTGCGGGGCGTGGGACTCGTCTGCGCTGTTTGGCTGGTGCCCGTCGTGATCGTCGCCGCTGAGCCCGTCCTCGTCCTCGCCGCCGCTCTCGTCTGACGACGCGTACACCCCGCCATCCGACGAAAAGCACTCCGCATACGCCAAATGCTGGCTCTCCTCCCACTCCCGCCTCTTCTTCTCATGTGCGGCCCACCGCTCGTACTTCGCACCCGCCGTCTCCTCCGTCACGTACGGGTTCGGCGGGAACGGCGTGCGCGCCCTTGCGCGGGCGGCGGGCGGCACGCGGCGGCCGACCGCTGTGGGGAGCTGCAGCGGCGGCATCCCGTTCATCCCGGCCCCATCCTCGGTGCCGTTGATGTTCACGGCGCCGACATCGCGGCGCGCGGCCGCGGCGTCCCAGTCCCGCTCGAGCGCGACCCACTCGGCCCACCACGCCTCGGGCGTCCCAGACACGGGCACCCACGACGCGAGGCACGCGCGGCGCTGCGCGAGGAGTTGCACGGCGGCCTGCGCGGCCGGCGGGCAGGACGCGGCGAAGGTGCGCATCGTCGAGTTGAACTGCGCGTCGCTCAGCTGAGGAGGCGGAGGAGGGGCTGAAGTGGTCACCACCGTCGTTTCGAGTGTCGCGGTCTGCTCCTGCTCCAGCGTTGACTCGGGCTTGACGGGCGTTGACTCGGACTTGACGGGAGTTGACTCTGACTTGACGGGAGTTGACTCGGACTTCTGCTCCAGCTTCGTCTCGAACTTAATGGGAGTCGACGTCGACGCGGCGGCGGGCGCGTTGGATGGTGCCTTATCCTTCGACTCGGTCCGCGGCCAAGCGCGCCTGAAAACCGGCTTCGCCTTCATCTTGGGTGCGTTGCGCAACACGAGCGGCGGCGCTGCGGCCCCCGCGGCCTTGCGCTGCCACGTCTGGATCAGGGGCTTGACGGTACGGGACGTCGATGCGGGGCTAGACGTCGGTACAGAGCTAGATGACGATGGAGTAGAGCTGGACGACGATGGTGCAGAGCTGGATGACGACGACGCAGAGCTCGACGTAGACGGTGCAGAGCTCGACGACGACGACGGTGATGGCTTTGACGGCTTCACGTCGGTGTGCGCAGCGGACTTGTCTTCCGGCGCGGGGCGCTTCTGCTCGCGTTCGTGTTCGTCGGTAGTGGTGGGGGCTGCTGCAGCCTTAGCCTTGCCGGACGACTTCGATTTTTGCGGCCTACTAGCGCCTTGCGGTGCAGCGTCCTCGTGCTCCGGCTTCGAGAGGGTGGACGTGAACGGACGAGAAGCAACTTCGAAGAAGTTGCTGGACGACGTGCCCTGCGCTGTGGACGTGCTCGGAGGTGTCGAAGCCGTCGTGCTTGTGCTCGGCGGCGTGTGCGTGCTCTCGGTGTCGTACGGCCCCGCGAAGCGCGCCATCGACTCCCCGTCGTCGTCCACCCTCCGAGCGCGTTTCCCACCGCGAGGATCCGGGCCTGCACCGCGATCGTCAGATGCAGGCTTACCACGACCTCGATCCACGGTTTTGCGATCTTCATCCGTCGTTTTACCATGGTCTGCAACTTTGCCGCGATCCTCAGGCTTGCCACGATCAGCAGCTTTGCCACGGTCCGCAGGTTTGCCGCAATCTGCAGCTTTACCACGGTCTGCAGTAGTGTGAGCTGCAAAAACATCTGTCAGTAAAGTTTCCATGTCGCAGTCAGATAGCGCAGGTAACTCACGCAGCCTGCGACGGCGCCCCGCATGTCCGGTCGACGATGCAGTCGGCTCGGACGTGAATGTGAATGTTGGGCCACTGCTTGCCTGAGAGGTCGCAGCGGCGCTACCAGTACCAGACGGCGGCTGCTGCTCGGCCGTGGGTAACGACATGAAGGTGAACGCGGCGGTGAGACTCGATTGGGAGGTGGTGGCGGTGCTTTCAGTGTGGACTGCGAAACCACTCGTCAGTAAACCTTCCATAGAATTTCGTGGTGATTACTCACGCAGCCCTTGACGGCTCCCCGCATGTCCGGATGACGGCGTAGTCGGCTCGGACGTGAATGTAACAGTGGCTGCACTGGTTGACTGGGCGGTAGCCGCAGCGCTGCGGGGGCTAGCACCAGACGGCGGCGGCCGCTGGTCCGTCGAGCTGGTCGTGGGCAACCCCGCGGAAAGGAACGCGATCTGAGTGAGGCTCATTTGGGACAAAGCGGCGGGGCTGCCCGATGGGAACTGCGCCTGGGCCGTCGAGCTGGTCGTGGGTGCTGTAGCCGTCGATCCCGCGCTTGTAGGGCGTTGTGGATCCGTCGGACCGCGCGACGTGGACGAACTAGCCGAAGGTCCATCAGACTGCACCTGGGAAGACGAGTCAGTTGGTCCGTTGGACGGTACATCTGGCTGATCAGAGGCCGCTGCAGTGCTGGGCTCGGAGGTCACTGTGGTGTCCGGCTCAGAGGTCACTGCGGTGTTAGGCGTCGCTATCAATCCGTCAGCAGCGCGCTCGTCTCGCTAGTATTGTGAACTTACCACAGGTCATGGATTGACCGCCTGGGCTGGTGGGCCCGGATGATGATGATGATGATGATGATGATGACGGTGTCGCCGCTACGTGGTCGGTAATGGTCCGTAGGGCGGCTGAATCAACGGTTGATTGACTCGACTGGGAGGTAGCAGCAGCACTGCTAGACGGAAGCTGCGCCTCGGCGATCGAGCTGATTGTGGGTACGGTAGTCGTCGATCCCTCGCCAGTAGAAGGCTGGGGCGTCGTCGGACCGTGCGACGTGGAGAAACCAGTCATTGATGATGCCGTCGGAGCCCCTGATTCCGCCGTTGTCGACGACTCGCGTGGTGCATCGGGCTGCACCTGAGGAGGCAGTTCCGTTATTGCGTCTGATGCAGGCGCATCGGGCTGAACGGCGCCAGACTGAGAGGCCGCTGTGGTGCTCGACGTCGCTGTTAATTATCACGTCAGTGACACACATATCCCCACTAGCAATTCCAGCTTACGAGAGGTCAAAGATTGGCCGCCAAGGAGATTGGTCAGTTGGGCTGATGTCGATGTCACCGGGACTTGGCCGGTGACGGTCGTTGGAGCGTCTGAATTGTTGGTTGGCGGGAGCGATGGCGAGGAAGTCGTTGACGTAGGTACCGAAGAAGATGCCGCGGTACGAGGACTAAAGATTGACAGAGTGGCGGATGGCTGAGACCCTACCACATCGTGCGCTGCTATCCAATCATGATGTCATATGAAATTTCTACGTTCGAATCCATGAAAAGCTCACGTCGTGAATCGGGTTCGCGAGCAGATGCTGTGGTCGACGGAATTTGCGAAGGCGAGCTTGGCAGCTGCGCCGCGAAAGGGTTGGTCGAGGGTCCCGGCTGCGTGCTGCTCGAGCTGTTACTGGGAGCGGTCGAGCCTTGGGAGGCGGAAGTTTGAGCAGAATCGAATAATGCTATACAATCGTAAGTCAGTGGCGGTGTCGAATTCACAGGTTTGGACGACTCACGTCGTGACTCGGAGTCACGAGCAGGGCGCGAAGCTTGTGATGGGTTGGGCGACGTCCCTGACGCCGCAGCGGAGAACGCGAGAGCGGTAAGGGTCATGCGCGATGGCGGCGTGGTCGACGTCGAGAGGGTCGTGGGTGGCGTGGCGAAGCTGTTGGTTCTGTCCAGACACTGCAAGGACACAGATGCGTTGAGTGCTTCTCGCCCAGTCATCAGTAAAGTGTGTAGGTTCTCCAGTAGCTAAGACTCACGGGGTGACTTGGGGTCTTGTGTAGCAGGTTTACTCCAGTTGAACCTGAACGATGCTATCAACCACACTACCAGTCAGTATGTGCTCTCCGGTGATCTTCGACACAACCGACACTCACGGGGAAGGCCTGTCGGTGCACGATGATCCTCGTGGGCGTCCATGTCTGTGTCTTCATCGGGGAAACCTATGGGCGCGCTTGCCGGCGGTTCAGAGGTCATGTTGTCGCCCGCCATACTAGAGAAGGCTGATCCAGGCAGCAGGAACGATGGGGTGCTCGGGCCCTGCGAACCTATGGTGAGATAGGCGGTGGTCGTCGAAGAAGCCGGAAACAAGGTCCCCGACGACGCGAACGATTGCTGCCGTTCGTTGTAATTAAAATTCCCGAAAGAGACGTTCGCGTTGAACACGCCTCCGTCATTCTGCGCCGCCAACGACGGCTGCATCATGGTCGCTTGCCATGCAGAAGTCGCTGCAAACCCCATGGTCAGCTCTTGGCATGTGCGATCAATGTCACTACTCACCAGTGATGCTGTTGTTCAGTTGAGTGTCTAACTCCATTGATGTCTCAGCGTCCCCGGCCAGAGAGTTGCCCTGATTCGGTGTATACCCGGTCGCCTCCGTCTCCATTGCGTCAGCGGTCGTGAAGGCTGTGGCGGCCGTTGACGAAAGATACTGTGAAGCTGTGCCAGATAGCTGCCCAAAGGGTTGCATAGATTCAAAGGTACTTTGCATCTCCGCGCCGCCAAACTGACTTTGAGGAGTAAAGGTCTGGGATACGAAGTTGTGTGGCGTTGAGACGCTCGGTGCCGGCAATGGCAAACCCAGGGAGGCAGCGCGTATATCCGCCATGGTCGGGGTCTTATGTTCGACGCCGCTGTTAAGCGTGTCTCTGCTTCCCTGCTTATGGTGCTGTTGGTTCGCCCTCCCTTTCCCCTTGAACATGTTCAGGATTGGCCCATTGTTATCGAGCTGCATTGCATCTTGCAAGGGTTGCATCACAGGACGTGAACTGCTCATCGTGGCCGACGGTGAGCCCTGGGTACTCCCCATCACACCACCCATGCGGTAGTGCTTGTCAAACTCAGCCCGGTCCTCAGGCGAGAACTGCAAGAACTGTTCGCGTGTGATATTTGGGCTGGGCTTGCTGACTTTTCGAGCTGCCTGCTTTCGGCGCGCCTGCTCTTCCGTCTCCGACGCGGCCCAAGCCGAATTTTGGAATGCAGACGTACTGGACATCGACGAACTTGCCGCCTGATTAGACACAAGGCCCGCGGATGACGTCGAAATGCCGTGGAGTGTGTTATAATAGGAGATGTCAATGGGGCTCAAAAACTCGGTTTTAGCAGACGCGCTGCTGGAAGCGATGGACCCAATCCGCTGCGACGTTACGCCCGCGGCGCTGCCTGCAGAGGTCGGCGTTCGGAAGTCAGACACTGCATTGCCCGCTGGCGGCGTGCTCATGGGAAGATCGCGCGAACTCGAGGCAAGGCCCGCAGATGTCTCGGGCGTGATCTGCATTGGCACCGTAGGCTGCGCCTGCATTGGCACAGGATTCAGCGGAGCCGTGCCGGCGCGCGCTGAGCTCTGCGCTGCTCTTGCTGACTTGGTCTTTGGCGGAATTATCTTCCTGAAGCCGTCCACCATGACTATCGTGCTTGCTTCCACTCTCGCCTGGACCTCTCGCGCCGCCGCTTCTCGCTCCTCTTTCGCCGCCGCGTCCCGCTCGGCCTCTTTCTCCTCTGCATCTGGCGCGTCCTCCTCAGCCTTCAGCTTGGCTTCCCAACGTCGCTGCGCCTCCGCCATCACAGCCTTCCCGGCCTCCACTGCGTATTCCCGCTGCGACCTCCCCATGACGTCTTTCCCAGCCTGCACCGCACTATGATAGGTTGCCTGCGGCCCGAGCTGTCCGGACCCATCGACGCTGCGCCCGTCTTCCGACGTCGCGAGCGCAGTGGACGTGAGTTGCCTTCCAAGACCCCTGACGGTTCCGTTACGCGTCGAGGGCGACTTTCCGAAACTTGTGTGTTTAGACATGAAGCGGCCTTCCGCAGAGGACGATGACGATGTGTACGGCGGGTACACGGCGATTGGAGCGGGTCCTCGCTGACATTTCGTATCGAGGCGCACGTTGGAACCCAGACTTGCTCTTGTTAACTGTCTACTGCCGCTGCCGCTCGCAATTGGCTGATCTTGAGACTGGGGACGCTGCATGCCTGGCACCGGCCGCTTGAGCGCGACTGGCGATCGAGCTTGGCTGTATCCTACGGGACATGACCCTGCCGGGGAAGACATCATGCCTTTGAAGCCGTTATCACGGGCATTCAGCGATAGGTGGCCCGTCTCGTCCGTCCCGGTGCGCAAGCTTTGTTGGGAGCTGTTTTCCACCGGTATTGGCAGCATTGGTGGTGGTGGGCCGCTGACAGGGTAGCTTCCGATCGGGTAGTAGCTTTTCGCTGTCTCCTGCACATGCCCCGTCCCCCTCTCGTGTGGCAGCGAGCTGTTGACGTTTTTGCCCGTGTTGCTCTTTACCGGGATTGACGCCATCGTGCCCGCACCGTCGCCTGGATCTGCGTAGCACTCGGTTTCCTGCTTCAGCTCGCGGCTTCTGTCGAGCTGCGCCTTCCGCAAGGCGCGATCCGTCTCCCAATCCTTGGTGGAGGCGGAGGAGTCTCCCCAACGATCAATGTCCATGAATTGCGTGTCCGCGTATTGCGACGTTGACATTGCGGTGCTGGTGAATGTGTATATGGTGCCGATAAGAGTGTATGAGATGAGAGGTGTAAGATTGAGGGTTGACGGTTGTCAGATCTGAAGTAAAGATGACTGGTACGTCAGTCGCATGCATTCGTGGCACCAAGTCAAGAGCAAGACGACTATGCATACCTGAGCGAATTCTCACAAGGTGGAAACCGTATTAGATGTTGTGGTGCGATCGATGATCGAACCTGTCCACAGATCGACATTTCAGCAAGGATCAACATGACTCACAGATCGACGATGACACGCACGGATATCTAAGTAACGATAATGCTCGAGATATTCTGAGATTGTAGCTTGCTTTCGATGAAGATGCAGTTCAACGTCTAGAGCGACCCGCGCGCAAATATATCAGCACGCCCCTGACAAAGTCCGCAACGACACAGCTTACCCGAGAACAATGCAGACGATGTAAGATCGTTGGTGTGGTAGGACGTGATGGCGGGGATGGTGGTTGTGGATGTTATGGATGCCTGTAGTTAGACGTGCATGAGCCTATCGGGTCGGGCGACAACCACGGAACACACCTCAAGTTGTTGACTACTGTTTTCAAAAACCACGGCGAGTGTTGTTGAAGTGTCTGTGGTCTGCAGCGAAGAGGGCGTGAATAAGGTTGCAGACTCAGAAAACACGAAGACGACAAGGACATTCATGCCGGTGAAAAGACGCCTATCACGAGAAGACGACTCTCGGTGCTACTAGGGCATCCGAAGGATCCTTCCGAGTCACGTACCTGTGTATGACGTCAAAGCAAACAATGTTGCTGGAAGATGTTGGTGGACCTTTTCGATGATAAGGCGACGTCGACGTTTCTGTGAGTCGAGGCGACCTTGTGACGTCGAGAAGGGGGTTGTGTCGGGGTGAAGGACGACGAGGCCGGGTTCACAGGAGAATGATGGGTTGCTAGATGATACAAACTGTGGTGGGTGAGCCGAACATGAGCCGCTTCCGACCGGACCAGAACGACGATGACGACGATACGCACCTCAGGTCTGTCGAGCCTATTCACGAGTGAAGGGGCGATCGACGTTGGTGGCTTGAGACTATGGATCAGCATCCAAGAAAAGGTGTCAGTAGAAAGAAACAAGCGAAATACGAAGACGACACGATGGCCACGACGCGACGGAAAAAAGCGACGCGAAGCGCGAAACCCAGTTGCAACGACCATGGCACGACGCCAGGGGGGCTAAAAATGCGTGCGAATAAGCAAATCTAACACTCACGACGTAGTCCAAAGGTATTGAAAGGTTGTTTCGAGCGATGAGACGATGTCAACTCTTGTGTTGGTCGAGTGGCGGGGTTTTCGCGTCGAAAAAAGGGCTTCTGTGGTGCTCTCAGTGAGCTAGATGAGATTGAGATGTGTTCGGGTGCAGTCTCTTCGCGTGCTAGTGTGTCGATAGCTTCCTCGTCTCTGCGCTACGACAAGCAGCGACCTTCAGCAGCTCGCAAAAACGACGACAGTAGGGTGTGGCGCACCAAGTCAATACCCGTGATATTCCAAAATACTGATAGGATGCCGTATACGAAGATCTGAGTACTTCGATGGCGATCTCAATAGGTTGTGGAGCGGCGGGTGGGGAAGACGGAGGTCGAGGAGACGAGGGGCACCTAAGCGAGCGCGAGCACGGGGTCGGATGTCGGAGGCCAAAGCGTCGGCGTTGCGCGGGTCGGGGTCCTATCTCTCGCAACCGCTCATTATGTCCATCTACAGCTGCAATTCAGCAAAACAATTGGTAGAAAAATAGGGCGAACATACCACTACTACATGAGAATGCCTACCAATTATGTGTTTGAGGCGGGCGAAGATGGCAATTTAAACGACGCATAGACAGCTGGGAGTTTCCCGGGTCCGCACGGCGCGTGAGTTCCAAACGGCCTGGGCCAGAGCTTTCGGGTTAGGGTTGGAGGAATGTTCTGATCTTTCTTCGAGCGGAATGGTCGAGCTCGGATCCTCGGATTATCGCAGAGAAAGCCAGCGGTGGCCCGTGCGCAGGTGAGACCCATATGCTGATCCCATCGCTGGATGGGCAGAGTGATTGGGCATGGGACTGGCCTTGAGACGGCGGACGGTCCCACAGGTGCAGAAGGAGACGAGGACGGGTGCAGACGCAGTATTGTTCCTGAGCGTGTCGCGTGAATACGGATGTTCGGAGAAATATAGAATGCAGGAACGGACGTACCACTCAAGAATAACGAAGCGTCCTGTTCTTTGTTCCTGGACGGATTGGTGAACATCGCATCAGGCGTAGATGCGTAGAAGCGCGCCGTCGCTTGCAGGAACACATGCCACCAGGCAGCCCTCAGACACTATAAGAGTCGATTGCGAGCCAGTTGCGTCGGGTAGTAGACGCTTGACGCGACTTGAGTTCGCCCCGAACGCGTCAAGGTGGTCTTGGACTACAAATCAAAAGTTCTCTTGAGGTGCGCTTTCGGGTGCAACTTGGCTGGGCGAATCTGGCGGGTGCCATTTCTACTTCGATGAGATAGCCGTAGCTGCAATAAAATGGTTAGCACGTTCACGAGGCGGTCTGAGGACGAAGAGGAGGAGGAAGAGGGCGACGGAGGTGGGGGAGCGGAGGAAGGGCGGGCCACGTGGTGGCACCAGCAAATGAAAACGCGTCGCGCGACGGAGCGCCCGTCCTCCTCGCTTGTCCGCTGCAACCGCCACCTCTGACTTGGTGCCCGTTTCTATGTGCTCTCATAGCCTACTTGACATGCACGCAGGCTCAGCACTGTGATACACTTGATATTCAACTTTGTACGACGACTTTCCATCCGGATATGACCATCATCCGAGTCTGCCGCCGCACGGGGTGCTGCGAAGCAAGGCATGGGTTGGCGTAATGCGCCTCCGGTGTGTATCGACACTTTATTCTTCATGAGTGTCCACTGACGCCGTTTCTGTTTGTTGCCGTGCATCTCAGTCCCACTGCTGATGCTGGACGCTGAATGGCGACTCGGCGGCGCGTAGTAGTGAAAGACAAAGACATCGATCGAGTCCAGGTAGTTGCGATATAGATACAAGCCGACACAGGTGCGCCTACGCACTGTTTCTTTCGTTCACCTGCACACTCACTCTGGCTGTCTGCATTCAGACGACCCCGGACTCCTGGCATCCAACGCGTCGCCACGTCATCACGACGCTCCTCGCAGCCTGACCGAAACTCATAAAGGACACACATCTACCGCCTCATCTCAGACCCGTGGCTGCCTAGCTTTTGGGCTCTCGTTTTGACCTCAGTAACTATGAGATATCGCTGAGCGCTCACGCTTCACATCGGATTCGGACCTCCGACTCTCGATTTCGCCTGCGCGAGGGCCCCAAAGGCGCAATTTGCTCGAACCATCCTCCGAATGTCGACGAAGATGTATACGTCCTGCGTAGCACGATGGCATCTGTGTATCGTGTATGTTGTGCGCTTCATAGCTGTCAACCGCGCGCCACATCGGGATCGCCACATCGCATGCAGGTCCGCACGCCGCTGAAGACTCAAGTTGGACCTGCGGACACCGCCAAGCCTCCCTCCCGGCCATCCTCGACCCATTCTCAGCCCGCACTATTGTCGGAACGGAGTAGAAGCAATCGACGCGTCAAATACTTCACAGCGATCTCGTAGACATGTCTGTCTTGTAAAGTTACCGCATAGATGCGTAGATTCTGTGTTCTTGTACATTCCAAGTCGCAATTTCCAACACTTAGATAAAAAAAAGTACGTATTACACACATTTCGCGGGCCGCGACCTGCAACTCCAGGAAACAGCCCGAGGGCCGCATCACAGCTTGATCCCGCCAGGCATCCCAGGCCCGACGAGCCCTACGTTCGGCGCGCTATGTGCGTACATGTCGAGCAGCGCCGCGGCCGCTGCGATGTCCTCCGTGCCCGAGCTGGACGTGCCTGCGAGTTGATCAGAGGCAGAGGCGGCGTCGGCCAGCGCGCTAAGCGACGCCTCCGCCGGGTCTTTGCGTTTTTGGAGACGTGGTGGCGAGGCTGACGAGGGTGCGGAGCCCGATGCGCTCGGCGATCCAGACGGACGGGGCTGAGCGCGATGTGGGATGAGCACGGAGGCCTCATCGGTCGGCAGCGCGCTCGACAGGCTGAGGAGGTTGAACGCCGCCTCTGCGTCCTTCTCCTCGTGCGCCGTGCGCTCGGCGCTCACGGGCGGCTTCTGCACGTCTCCGTACGCGCCATCCTCGTCCCCGTACGCGCCATCCCCGTCCTCATCACTGTCCCCGTCCCCGTCCGAGTCCTCGTCTTCGGGACTGCGCACGTGCGACGGCGGCGTCGCGTACCCTATCCCAGGCCCGATCGCCGCGCTGTACCCCACGCCGGGCCCGATGAGAGGGGGCGGCGGGGGAAGGGCCAGGCCGAAGCCCTGGGCGGGGCGGATGCCCGACCCTGCCGTGCTAATGACAGGGTGCGTGCGGTGCGGCAGCGCCTTCATCGGCCGCTTCCCCTTGCCTGCACCCGGGGAGGACGAGGAACGCGAGTGTTGAGGGAGCGGCTTGATGGGCCGCGCGGCCTTGTCGTCGCGGATCCCGCGCCCGTGCGGGTCGTAGATCCCGGATTCGTACTCGCTGTCGCTGTCGTTGTTCCTGTTCCCGTCGTCGTCGTTGTTCCTGTTCGCGTCATCTTCGCTGTCGCTGTTTTGTGCAGAGGAGGAGTGGGAGGAGGAGGAAGAGGAAGAGGAGTGGGAGAAGTACCCGTGCGAGGAGGCGGAGTCGAAGTCGTCTTCCTCGTAGTGGAAGCGGTCCTCGACGACCTCGCGGTGCTGCCACGCGCGCGGGAGGCCGCGGCCGGCGTCTTCGACGTCGTTTTCAGCTTGTTCACCTTCGTCATTTTGATCGTCTTCGTCATTTTGGTCGCCTTCGTCATCCTGGTTATGATCGCCTTCGCCGCCTTGTTCACCCTCGCCGTCTTGCTGTTCTTGGGCGCTGCGGCCGTGGACCGCTGAAGTCGACGGGCCAGCACTCGCTGTCGTACCCGTTAGAGATTCAGAAGCGGCACGGGGAGGCGATCCCGGAGGAGTGAGCGCCAACGCGTGATCATGAGGCGCAGAATGAGCCTGAGTACGCGTGCGAGCAGGAGCGGGAGAAGGCGACGGCGAGGGAGTAGGCGAGGGTGATGGGTAGGGGTTCTGTGGCACGGTGAGGGCCATGGGTGGTAGAAGAGAATGACGAGAATGTGTGTTATGTAGATGGTAGGCTAGAAGAGTCGAGGCGAGTTACGCGTGAGTTTTCTGGGGGTAGTACCAGGCCAAGGAATCGCGACGCGTACCGCAGCAACGAAAGACAGTACGGTGGTGGGCGTATCGGGCCTAAGATGTCGTTCACTAAGCTCGAAAAATCACTGGTGAGGCTGCAAGTTGCTACTTCCGGCCTTGCAAGACAACTGCTGGTTTTGAGCCTGGCTGAACTTGTAGATAGATCACCGCGTTAGTACGCGCGCTGCAAGCACAAGAAAGGGAAAAACGCGGACCTATTTTGGAATGTTCAGAGGCTGAAATACGTCCTTGTGTCGCTGAGAGTCGACAGAAATCGGTTAGAGTTCAGAGAGAACTTGGAGTTGCGATTGCCAGAGAAGGATGTCAAGGTTGAATTTTGAACCTCGGGATCTACGCGAACGAACGAGTGAGTAAGTTTTGCAACTCTGACAGTAATTCAACATCTGAACACAGTCCACACCTTGGCGTCCAAGTTCTGATGCGGGTATTGGACGCGTTACGGTGTCGCGGTTGGGAGAGAAGAGGAAAGCAATCACAAGCAGGGAGGTGAGCGCCGGTGGCAGGGGTCTGGTCAGCGATCAATGATGGGATGAGAGCCCAGATCAAGGCCGCGATGGCGGGTTAGGGTTCGGTGATTTCGACGACCATCTTCTCCTGCCGTCGATGCCATAGGAATCTCCTCGACCCTCGCCGACCACCTCACGAATATCCTAACGCGAAGGCACCCTAGGCCAGAAGAACGCAGCCCATGAAGCTAGCTAGAAGAGAGATGTACAGACATGGCGGATAGAGCAGTCTGGGCTGTGGGAGAGGCTGGGCGTCGAGTGAGTGTGTAGTGTCGACCGACAAGGAACTCGGAGAGACCATTTTGTCTTGTGAGTCTTTCTCTCGCGTGGTGTACTCTGGGTACAGCTTTAACTCGCAGGCTGCTCTTCTCAGACCGCAAGCGGGCTGCAGTTTGCTGCGGTAGAAGACGAGCGGTGTCCGTCCTTACGGGGGCCGCGACTCAGAACGAGGCAAGCGGACGCCCAGTCCCGCCGACGCGCTTTACCTCCACAACATATTCCTCGCCATCAACAGACACGGACGTGCATGCACGTAGCCAAGCTTCCTTCTACGAAGCACGTGAACGCTTCTCTTTACTCACCCGATACCTCGCGCCGCCGCCCTGAAGAACAGCATTGAGCAAGCCCACTCTTGCTATGGTCAGCGGAGGCGGGACGGACACCAGCTATACCCATCTGCGCCCTATCGTACACTTGCTCAAGTTTTACACCGAGCTAGCTCCTCATGACCGCGCCCTCGACACCTCTAGTTTCAAAGAGACGACGCTCCCGACCCCGAGCACGGCGCGCGTCGTATCCGTCGCACATCCCTCGTCCTCGCCCAAACGTCATTCCTAAACGATACCTCGCGTTCGTCACGGCTGGCGAGCAGCTATACAGCCTCCCACGGCACGTACTTGGCTCCATGCCCAAAAATCTCCACGGCGTCTGGTCGCGCAGAGGCGCGAACGTACACTGTGACCTGTACCCAGCCTAGGCGCACTCGGCAGACCTGGAAGTTGTAGTATTGGGAGGAGCACGATGAGTGAAGCTGGTGGCGGTGCTGATATGAGGGCACTTTGAATGATGCACAAAGTGAGTAAACCCTGCTGCTTCGCTGGAGAGTCGGAGATGACGTCGAAACCTTGCAGGGCTCGGCGATGTTCAAGCATCCTCGTCGAACGACGCGCTTCTTCGGATATCAGAGAACACGACCGACGTCGCATTTGTCCGCTGAAAACCAGAAGCACGAGCACGAGCACACATTGCAGCCTAATTTTCTCGCGAACGTCAACGCCCATCCAATCCTTCCGTGCCTGTGCGGCGCTTCTACCCATCGACGGGCCTTGCATCCTCCGAGCCCTCCACGGCGGCGCCCGCTCCGAACTTCGAAGCGCCCTTTTCAATATCATGTCCTGCCAACGCCCGGTACCTCGGCCCCGCCCAAGGACTCAGTTTTCCGCCTGTGCCCGTGGCGACGTCCGCTTTGAGGCGCTCTTTCGACATCGTTTCCGTTACCGCCAACGCTTGGCTATATGCCTGACATCTCGACTCCGCGCGGAAGGACGACCTCGCGGGCCTCGCATGCCTTGAAGGCACATCGCACCGTTACGCTATGCGGGGTCGCTTGCGTTGATGCTTCGGCTCCAGACGCAGCGAGGATGACACTTGGCGATGGAGGCACGTTCTTGACGGCATATGCAGGTCATTTGTGCGCGGCATACGAACCCGGCCGCTCATGGCTCGCAGCTTGCTCGTTCGCTATCGCGACTGATCCGCTGTATTAGCGGACAACGGCCCCGATGCTCCTAGCCCGATGGCAGCGAAGGTCTTCAGGCCAGCCAAGAGGGTTTTCCTTCACTCCTCAGTCGAGTTGGCTTCCCACCCGGACCACTATTACCGTTTCAGTTCACACGGAGCGCAGGTCCGGTTTCGTGGACCAGGGGTTCGACTGTGTCCTTCGCGGGATCTGCCGCCTCTTTGTCGCGTTCTGCCTCACCGCCGCTTGGCCTTGTCCATTCGTGCAAGAGTGAGTTGGGAACCGCTTCTTGCCGTTAACACTCTTTTCGTCGACTATATGCCACGATCAAAGATCGCTATCGCGGACCCTACCGTGGGCGCCGATGGCTACGGTCCATGCAAGTCGAAGGGTTCCATGCATGCCACCTCCAATGCTCCCACGGGCCATCTCTCATGACCCCAGAGTCCGATAGGCCCACGATATCTCTGTCTCTCTCGACTCTCTCGCCATCCTCAGAGCTGTACCCATGTGCATACGGCTCGATATCTCTATCATCACGTCTGACGCTGCCTGCGAATGCGGCAATGTGGCGTGCAAGAATATAGCGGTTCACGCGCGTTGTGTGTCTGGTTCGTGTTCGTTGTTTAAGCGTTACTCTGTCATTGATACGAGCATCCTCAATAACTTTAGCATCTTGTGTCGCAGACGGGCGTTGGCCTACGGCAATTATTGAAGACTGCGCCTGGGCAGAAATTCTCCACCACTTGCGCATGCTCGAATCCGAAATTGAACAGCTTTCGTCCACCCCCAGTCCTTCGCAGCTTGCGTTGCGTCGGTTCATCGACCGCATACTGTCCGGACACGCTCGCAGGCTTATTGCCGCCCCTATCGTGTTCCAATACTCGCCATTGGTAGACCCTACTTCCCGGTCTGAGTCTGCAGACTCGCTGCACGCGATGTTGTCGCCGTCGGCCGAGCGCCATCTTCTCGAAGCCGCAATTTCAATCCCGCCGCAATATGCGACTGTTGCGCTGCGGAACCTGCTGTGCGAGCTCAGAGACAATTTAGAGGAATGCGCCTTGTCGTCCGCGCATGAAGCCGCTGTGATGTTGAGATGGATGCTTGCCAACCACATAATATCTACCGCACCAGATGATGGGGTTTTATATGGAATGATGTTCGCCAACAGGGCCTGCGGACTATTCGAGATGACCGGAAACCCCGTCGGCCTCTTCCAATGCCTTAGCGCATACCTTACCATGTTTTCGATGGACAACCTGTCCCGAGGTACACGCCAAACACTTCTAGATCGGGCTCGCATACCGGCAGCGGAGTATACACGCTATCACACTAGATGTGCGCTCTCCCCGGAGTATTTTGAGAAGTTCTTTCACAGATTCCGGATGTACATCGTGTCCGCCATCACCGACGTTGAGGACCCCAACGTTTTGGCCGCATATGCCGGGCTCACGATGCTATCGGTCAGCTCCGGCCAAGGCGATGGAGGAGACACCCGGTTGGCTTCGTCTCTAGCTTGGAAAGCAGTCCGCACATCCTTTGGGCGCGGAACAGTACCCTCCCGGCACGCCATCCTATTGCAGATGACTTTACTCCCCCGTCTACGACAGTTTCTCGAAACACGGTCAGAACTCGACGATGACTTGCTTATGATGCGCCATACTATAGCGCAACTACACAACACAGTCCCGTATGGGCAATGGGTCGATCCCGAATTTTTCACGTATTTTGGCGTAACCTTGTGGTATACTGCAAAATCCCGAATTCGCGCGGACACCACTACCATAGCTGACGAGACCAGTATCATCGACACTGCAGATATCATGCGCCAAGCAGTACATACACTCGAGAAGGATCATCCGCTCCGTCGCATTCTATTGAGACCATACTTAGAGGCTCTAGAGCACATCCACCATGTCACTTATTCCATGGGCCTCTCGACGTATCATGCTGGTCAACCCGCAGAGCTCGAAACTGCGATAGCCGAAATCCGCCGCGACCTCCTGCGACTGCCTCCGCCGGGAAGCCCCAGTCGTTTGCCATATTTGTTCGCCCAGATGCAACTTTTCATGGCTAGACCTGGATTATACACATATACGGATCCGGACGAAGGGATCAGGATCTCACAGGAATTTCTGGCGTTGTGTCCGTCTGAGTCAGACGATATGCCGCCTTCGCAATACATCGCACGCGCGTTAGGGGTCCTCAGCTTGGCCAGGGCTATGTTCCTTCGATCGGATGACCCGGCGGTAGCCCATGAAGTCTGTAATTTGGCCACGAGGGTTATAGAGATGATGGAGGGAATGAAGAAACCCCTACTCGGAAAAGACGAAACCGCACGGCGAACATTATTACCTTCCGCGCACGCCCTTTTGACAGACGCGTCTCCTCTCTCATTACACCACCTTGAGGTTCAACGCCTCTTTGACAGTTGGGTCAGAGCGATGGCACCTTCATCTAGCGGCCAAATCCAGTCCACCGGCACGCCGGGTTCTGAACAAGAACATGGCCCCCGAGCTGACCATCTCCATCTTCCTGACAGCATGTTCGGTGCCGTACGAAATTTGACGGACGGATATCTAGCCATGAGTTTATCGTCGCGGTTAGTGTGGGCCAACACGATAGCCAGCCTCCTTCCTCAGGCTATACTTGCCCATA
Organism: Ceriporiopsis andreanae CBS 279.92; assembly: GCA_001969225.1. Classification (NCBI taxonomy): domain Eukaryota; kingdom Fungi; phylum Basidiomycota; class Agaricomycetes; order Polyporales; family Meruliaceae; genus Ceriporiopsis; species Ceriporiopsis andreanae. Next base: position 17,070 of record ALYI01003442.1, read on the forward strand.
TTCAGGAGGGCAGGTTTTCGCCCGCCATGCAGATGATTGAAGAGACCAGGTCTACATTTTGGTCATACTCGCTCCAACTGCACCGCTCATTTGACGGACTACCAGACCAATTTAGGCTAGAGCTGTCTCGCTTGGCGCGGATTCTCGAAGACGATAGCACACCCACCTTTCCCAGCCCCACCTCTACACCCGATGCACTGAAAGACATGGCTGAACGGCGCGATATCAGCCGTTCCTTCCAACACTTACTCGACCGCGTACGTAAGGAGGTTCCTGGACAAGAACGCTACATGCTGCCTCCGACTGTTGCCGAGCTGATGACAGCAGCACATGGTGGCTGCGTCATTATTCTTATGGATTGCGGACCTGGCAATGGATATGTTGCCATTCACTTGCCTTCTGCTGCGTCATCGAATGGTGGTGGTGGTCCATCGGGGTATGACGATCTCACTAGCGATAACATTTCGACTCTCCACAGCTCGTTCAGCGATAAGGAGAGGTCTCGTCTACGTGGTGGATATGGCAGCGTGTTTGATATTCGCGCGGGGAGAGTGGTGGTTAAGGAAGGGCATCATATGGTGAAGGTCATGAAGGCACTCTGGGTCGATATTGTACAGCCGTTGTTGAGTAAAATGGGCTTGATCAAAGTAAGTGTCCATTGGATTTTGATCGAGTTCCAGTCAGCTTACCATCCCTCAGCAATCATTGACCAGGCGAGATCGCCCACGCGTTTGGTGGGTCACTATTGGCGTCCTCTCCGGTCTCCCCCTACACGCCGCCGGTGATTACGAGACCCCTCACGGCCAGTGTTGCTCCGACTATGTCGTGTCATCATATACACCAACATTGGGCGCACTTATAAACGCCAGGAAGAATATACCATCGCTGGTGAAAGGCGAGCTCAGAATGCTTGCCGGTGCTGCGCCTGCTCCGCATTATGGCTCCCCGCTACCAGGCACAACCAGAGAGATAGAGGCCATACACGCAATCAATGAAATTCCTTCCTCAACGATCATCCCTCTAGCTATCACGGACGACGTCACAGTACGGCGAACCGGCGAAATTACAGGCATCTCCGTGCGGACAGTCATTGACAATCTACCTGATACCTCGATCTTACATTTGGCGTGCCACGGAAGACAGGACGAGAGGGACCCTCTGCGGAGTGAGCTTATATTGCGGGACGCCACACTGCCTGTTTCGGAGCTCATGAATATCCATCTCCCGCATGCATTTCTTGCCTTTCTCTCCGCGTGCGAGACAGCTCGCCTGACTGAGGGTCCAGCCGAAACCGACAATGAGAGACAATCCGTGACCCTGGCGGCGACCTTGCTCTTTGCCGGCTTTCGAAGTGTGATCGGGACTTTGTGGTACGTATTTGTTATTCCTTTGCTAGTTATTTCTGACCGTCTGCAGGCGCATGTCGGATAGTGATGGTGCTTTTGTGGCAGAAGCCGTCTATAAACAGCTATTTTCAGGAGATAGCCCGACCTTGGATCCGAACGAAGTCCCGTACGCCCTCGATGACGCGGTACAGGCGATGAGGAAGCAAGGCTTTCCAGTCGAGCGCTGGGCTCCCTTCATCCATCTCGGAATCTGACGAGGAGTATCACATGAAGGATAATCGACGACCGGCTCGTTCTGCCGTATGCACAAGTCGCTGGATATCATGAAAACTATTGGAGTGTATTGATGTTATACGGTATATGTGATTGCGGTTTTACTGCTAGGAGCACAATTAGGCTAGCTGGTTATTTCATGGGCTACAGTGGCTGTCGTGTTGATTGCAAGACAGTGAAGCGTCACGCGCACTTGGCAACTGTCAGTACTCGGCACGCTGGCAGTCATCACGCCCTTTGGATAAGTGCAATGTTAAATACCGAGTATTGGCGCTAGCATGCGACTTCATGTAACGCGACTTTCGCTTTAGACTGCCATTAGTTGCTCCCGGAAGGCTAGGAATGAATGTGTCGGTGTGCGATGTCCAAACACGAGGAAAGCGACGGACTATGAGACGAGCCTTGAATTACAGTAGTGCGCCGTAGGACAGACAGCAGGCGGTGGCCGTTCACGTTCAAAGTCTATATATCTTCCAAGCGCCTTAGCCCTTTATCATTAGAGGAGACGGTCATAACTGAGCTTATCTGGCAATATTCACGTGAATAATACTAGTAGTATCAGAACGTTCCCCCACTGTGGGCGATATAGGGCACAAAAACCTGCCTGGGGTTTATTTTGACACAGGTTCAGAAACGACGCAACCAAGTCGAAATGACACAACTTACAACTTGACCGCTCCCCGTTGTACGTCAGGCTTCGGTCATCTCGCCCCTTGTTACGCAAGCTCATGTCGTGTTTTCAGCAGATGGTGCCCGCGCGCGAGGCAGCCGACGACCTACACCCGCTACTCGATGGGCCCGCCACCCATTCGACGACAGACCTGAACGACGATCTGCGTGCCGATCCGCCGTGCACCTGCCGGATGCAGACGACGATGACGTGACAGGACTCGCTTTCCAAGGCGGACCCCGCTTCTTGTGAGCCAAACCGGCACTGGCGGCCCGGCTGAGAAGCCGAACCGAGCAAGCAAAGCTCCTGTAAATATTATTCGCCCTGGTCACTTACACTTGGGTACCGCCGCACAGTGTTAGTTGTCATATACACCGTGTGCGCATTGCTGATACGGAGCCCGCCGGCGATGCCCGCACGGCGGTCTATCTGTGTCGGATGTCCTTCGTGAAGCTTGTCTCGAGGCCCGCTTAAGGCTGCGGTGCCGCTGCGGTGCGTTCAAGAGCGACAAAAACGCTATGACCTCGACCTGTAAAAAGAACCTGACGCCTGTGGCAGACGGTGACCTGAGAACCGCGCGCACCTCCTCCTTCACCATCCTTCTCGCCGCGGCTTCTATAGCTCCTCGCGACGCCTCCAAGCGCGGCGCGTTACTGGTCTACCATCGCTTCCACCGACTTGGACCTGCGGAGGTAGAACACCGAGCTCTCGGTGCCGAACATCGAGTATGCACTATTCTGTCGTCCTCAATTCCAGAGGTTGCAATAGCCGTCATGCCGGAGGACCCAGACGAGACGACAAGCGTTAATTTGGCGGTTCGTGCCAAGAGCGACATAAGGGTAGAAACTGGGTCGTCGATTACGATCGGATGCACAATGAGATTTCCTGCTCGTTTCGCGATCTGCGCGGGTTTCGACTGAGCGACGATGCGATGCCGGGCCCTGTTTCCTGGCGTCCAAGAAAATACACCCTATGAACGGATGGAATCTCAGACGTTCGCGCTAACTTCTGCAAGCTTTCAACGACTTCAACCTTCGAGATATGCACGGCGGTTACTCACCTCGGACCCACATGAAGTCTTGTCGTCAACCCAGAACCAAAGTTCATTACGCTCGTCCCATCACTCCCAGCCAGTCCTATCCAGCACGTCGAGCGGAGGTCGCGGACCATCGCCTAAGTCACCACTGGCACAGCTAGGCGTTATCTGTCGGCAGCGTCGTATGATTGGAGCTACGCGCGTCGGGACGGTCGTTGGGGGTAGATTGAGGGAGATGAAGCGACGACTGTTCAGCTCTGAGGACGTTCGAGCGCCTGATAGGGTTCTGACTTGGCATTTACACAGATTTCGAACGTATTCGTCACAGTGAACATGGTCTGCTGTGGTAGAGAAATGAGTTGACACAGACACGAGCGGCGGCGGGGAGCGCATGCGTACCTTCAAAGCGCTGAACTATTGCAGGGGTCCTGATTGCGATGGGTGAGAAAGAGGCGACAAGAGCCCAAGAGGGCGGGTGGCAGAGCCCGACGGCTTGACGGAGTGCTTGGGCTTGGCTCGCTCCTGATGGCATCGAAGCTCGCCCATCTCTTTGCTTCATCGCACTTGAGGACCCTTGAAAACGACAGAACAACGCGTCAGAGCTATGCCCAGAGTCGTGTGAACGTGAACGGCGAGGCACACTCACAGGGCAATCCTTCAACGACACTCGCTACGCTCCCACCTCGTTCTACCCGTCGTGCTCGCCCATCTCGACCAGGCTTGGCTCATCATGTTCTACCCCCGCCAGACATCAGTCCTGTCACTGTCCCGGCAGCGCGCTCAGCTGAGGATGACGCGCATCGTGTTTCGCAATGCAGCTCGTGTTTGCCCGCTCGCGATCGGGAAAGGCGAGGTCGCCGTGGGTATTCCGGCGAAGCGTTGTGTGTGAGGGATTTGAGCGGGTGTCGAGGACAGGGTAGTATATACAAGCAAAGTTTATTGCCACAGCGCGTATGGCGGTGGGCAGGGGTCAACGAAAGTTGACGCGGTCGACTGCGTAGTGGCTTATAGTCGATGGAAGGCAGGACCGGCGGGAGGGCGGGCGGAAGGCGCGTCGACGTGACGGAGAGCCTCTAGATACGAGGGGCGTAAGTATGCAATCTGTGTCGCGTTACTGCCTGGAGTCGACAACGCAGCAAGTGACACTCACAAAGTGTTGTCGCCCTCTTCTGCTTGCTCGACGCGTTCCTTCTCCACCGTAGCCGCTCTGCCGTGCTTGTCTAACGCTCACCTAGCAACAAAAACCCTGGATCATCTGGATCCTGCTCATACGACTTTGGAACTCGCAGTCCCAGGCTCCTGGGATGCTCGGCCTTGTGCGTAGAGGCAGTGAGGTGGAGGAGAACATGGTGGTCGATAGTGATCGGTGATCGATTGATCCCCGATCAATCCGCTGCTCAGACGCCCGCTCCTTGCGAGCGCCACCTGCGATAACACCCATTCCTCAGCCGCGATCCAACACGTCCAACGACGACGCTACGGACTGACTATAAAGGTAAAGGTCGACAGCATCTGTTCCTCTATATCTAAAATAATAAGAACAGGACGAATCGGCAGACGACGCGGGTCCGAGTTGTCGAACGACAGTAGTAGGTGGAGGCGTCGCCGTCTGTACAAGCGGCCGTAGTTGATCGCTCAGTGAATCGAGTGCCCGTCCGTTGAGATTGGACTGACTCTTTCTTTGACAGTCGCGTATAACATAGAGAAGGGCGCAAGCTCACGTACGCAAAGAACAACTACCTAGTATATAGCCTCGGGCTCGATGGCTTAGCCTTACCATAGCATTCAAGCACGGTCACAGCTAGCTTTCCGTCATCCCGCAGTTGCGCGCGCATCTTCTAACGTATCGTGGTATCCGCCGCGTTCTGCTTGTAATAAACGAGGGTCGGCGTCGGTCCCGGCGTAAAATTGATGGGCGTGAGGTCGAACATCCGCACCTCCCTCGGGTGCGTCTTCCAATGGCCCTTCCGAACCAAATCTTGCCCAGTGATGACCATGCTCTCCGAGCCACCAGAGATGTCCCCGCCACGCTCGTTGAGAGTGAGGGTATAGTCGCGCATATAACGGTGTTGTTTCGAGTTGTCCATGCCCCGCCTCTCTGATGACTGCGACCCAACGCGACAAACGCCAGATAACTAGCAAATAGGTCCGCGTATCCGCCTTTGTTGCGCCTGCAGCTTACCCGTGGACCTGTCCATCTGTCTACTACGAGTTAATCCAAGCCCACGACCAGTCATGGGCATTGACGGGACAAGGCTCAAACACACCTCTATTCAGCGTCTCAGAGTTTGCCTGATGCGCAGGTACTTATCAATGACAATTCTGTAGCGAGCATAGAGATGGATCCCGACAGAGTGTGTGTCACACATCAGATAGAGGCGTCGTAGGGCGTCGTGATCACCAGACGACATGGCGCCCTAACCTCGACGATATATAGAACGACACGAGGATCTGGCCGGTCTGCTTCGCACTTCGTTGCTTTGTTCGGTACATGTTGGAAGACACTATGTAATTGATACGCTTCGTTTTACTCATATTCATACACCGACCCGTGTCAGATTCCAAGATGTATAAACGGAACCCAGCGTTCGATCGGCAAACCTCGCCTCCTCATTTCCTGCACCGCTTCGTCGAGGGCGTAAGGAACATCGTTTGGGTCCAGTGTTGGACTATCCCCTGAGAACAAGCGTTTGTAGACGATTTTTGCCACAAAAGCACCATCTTCGTCCGACATGCGCCTATAAGCCGTCAGAGACGGGCAAATGAGGTCGGATACGAGGCACGTACCGCATGGTCCCAATCACGCTTCGAAACCCTGCAAAGAGCAAAGTCGCTGCAAGGTTCAAGGACTGCAACTCGCTATCCGAGCCTATGCTTGAGCTCTTCTTTACCTGAGCTGTCTCACATGCGGAGAGGAATGCGAGAAATGTGTGTGGCAGTTGAAGACGCATAAGCTCAGAGACAAGTAGTGTACCATCTCGTAAGATGAGCGCACTCTGGAGTGGATTTGTTTCGTTCTGCTTGCCGTGGCACGCCAAATGAAGGATGGTCGTGTCAGGTAGTTTGTCGAGAACTGCACGTACGGACATGCCGACAGGAATTCCCTTCGCGGTTTGCACGACTGTCACGTCGTCTGTAGGATCCAGAGGTATGATAGCTGAAGGAGGGATCTCCCTCACGGCATGAATTGCCTGTATTTCAGTGATCGTTCCAGGCAGTCTTTCGCCGTGGTGAGGGTTGGGCACGGCGCCAACAAGCATCCGGAGTTCATCTTTTTTCAATGTCGGCACGTTTGTCCTAGCTTGGATCAGCGCACCCATCGTTGGAGTATAGGACGAGACGACATAGTCAGAGGTACACTCTCCATTCGGTGTGTCGTAATCTCCAGCAGCGTGTATGGGAAGCTCGGAGAACCAGCCGCCAGTAACCCACCAAATGCGGGGACGAAGTCGGCTTCCTGATGAGTGCTAGATAAGTGTCAGCACGCTATTTCATGGGGTACTTGCTATGGGGGGATTTGAGGTGAGAACTTACTTTAATTAAACCCAGTACTTTGAACAGTGGAAGTACAAAATCGACCCACAGCGCTTTTAGCACCTCTTTCGTGCTTACATTTTTCTTCCTCACCAGTCTGACCCCCGCACGCACGTCGAAAACGTCGCTGACTTTGCCTCTGAACAGAGACGGCTCGGGATCGACAGATGTAGGCGAAGCGCCAGATTGGAAAGTTTCGTAGTCCGACGAGGACTCGTCCCGCCGATTTACACCGGTACCCTGGAACGCCATGGCGGACAACTGCAACTTATCGATCAACAGAATAACAATGATACCCTTGTGCGCTTCCAATTCACTCGCTAGGTCCGCAGGGGTTCGGGGAAGCATGAATCGTGCTTGTCCAGGAATTTCCTTGCGTACCCTGTCGAGCAACCCCAGGAAGGACCGACAGTTTCTGCGTCTGTTTGCCGCTGCTTTCAGGGAATCCGACGACCCAGACAGGTGACTAGGAGTGGTCGCGAAAGTTTCGTCTTTGAGAGCCTGCGCCAAACCAGACAGCGGTATGCGCAACTCGTCTGGCAGGTGGTCAAACGAGGTGCGTAATTGGAGCAATGATGTCCAAAACATGGACGCATATTCTTCCATTATCGCCAAGGCTTCCAACGCATTGCCACCTTGTGCGAGCAGGTGCACGGACTCATGTTGAGCGAGCCGTGTTGCAAAATTGGCCTTCCACAATTGCGAGGATAAGTCCATCCCTAAATATTCGCTCCACTGGTCCGAGCGGGAACGAAGCAGAACGAGACCATCCGACTTGGACTCGCTTCCCAGGTGTGCCCTGTCAATGACTTGGACCCATGGCAACTGGACCCATGGCGATCTGCCATCGTCTAGCCCGGACGCCGGATGGAGTTCGGTAGTGAGTCCCATGCTGGGCGCGTCACTGTACGCGGGTTGACGTTCAATGATGCTGGATGCCTTCCCCGACGAAACATTGCGGATAAAAGAATGCATGCTGGACAACAGGCGCTGCAGCTCTTTTTCACCGTGCTGCGAGTCGCTCGACATAGGCTCCTCTAGCATCTTCACAAGCCGTGTGGCTACGTTACGTGCTTCATCAATATCGTGCCCCTGTGCCTCCGAGGTTGTGGCTCGAAAGTGTAGAGCCCAGACCAGACGGTTCATCGCATCGGCGCGAGAATAGCGATCTGACGGAGACATGCCGTCTGTTTCTGGAGGACACTCTCTTAGATACTCCCGGGAGATCCTGACTAGTTCGTCCGGATCGGCACGTGGCCACTTCAAAGGCACCGGTACGAGTAGTGCGGCTTGCTTATGAAGGTATTCCAAGCGGCTTGGATTCCCAGGCGGGAGAACTTGCAGGATGTCGCGGAGGATGTCGCGGATCTCGAGTTCAATGGCTGAAGGCTGAGCGGCATACTCCAAGTCGATGCCGATATCCTTGTAGACCCACCACAATCCCGACAGAAGGAGCATCATAATTCGAAGGCGGGATGGATCTTGCGTCCGAAGCATCTGATGCGAAATGTGACGCAGCATATCCACAGCGTCGATAACGTCGTTCGCTTCTCCAGTCATTATTCCAACCTTCATCAGGACGCGTCCGAAATTGCTGAAAAAAAGGGAGCCGATTGTGTCCAGGGCAGCGACCTCTACGCTGCGTAGCTGAGCCGCGGTGCGGCACATCTGAAGCATCTCGGTGGCGCTGGGTGTCGCGTCAGTCTCCTCCAAAAGCTCGAGGCGACGTCCTAGAATGTATTGCAGGAAGACGATATCCTTGTCGTCGGGTTGGGCTCCGCGTTCCTGTGATATGCGGATCGCTTTCCAGGCTAGAGACGAAGCCAGCCGCACGCTCTCGATCCCGTCACACTTTCCACCCTCAATCCACTCTATTAAGGTTGCGCCGAGTGCAACCAATTTTGCGGGTTCGTCGATGACGTTGAGAGAGGAAACGATGTGTGGTCGAAATATGCGAAAGAACTCCTGAAAATCCGCCGGAGAAACTGCGTCACTGATGCGATGATGCTCCTTCCCCCATATCGAGCCGACAAACTGTGTCCAAACTTTGTCGCGTTCGCTGCGGGGCATCCCATCAAGTGACAACATAGTGTGCAATGCGCAGAGACACGTAGAAAGGTCGCTGGGATCGTTTGTCATCTCGAATAACTGGTAAGCCTGGTGGGCAAAAAGTACCCCACTTTCGACCAACAGGTCCGGTTCGCTCCTCGCCAAAAGGTTGGCCGTCAACCACGCGCATAACACAACGGCTTTGCGGGTTCGTAGCAAAGAACACCTGACCATATTGCCACAGAGGGCCGCGAGTAGACCCATCGAGCCGACGCTCGCATACTGCGGCGGTACCCACACCAGCGCGTCGAGGATGTGCCAAAGCTCTGACGATGCTAGGGACATGGAGTGCAGCGAGTCTGCAGGCTTCGATGGGGACGTAAAGGTTGTGAATGGAGGGTACTGGAATGTAATCGGGAAGTGATATTGCCTCGACGGCGATGCAGGTCCACAAAGAACGTAGTTGATGAATTGAAGTAGCGTGGATTCAGAGGGCCGAGGGTACGGGCGGGCTTCGATGGTGGCTTTTAGATGGTTCAAGTTTCTAAGAATGTCTTGCCAGGTCTCTGGGTCAATAGTTTCCGCCTCAAAATATGTGAACTCGGCACGGGTGCAGAACGCTACGATAACACACGGCGGTCGCAGGTCAGTAACATGACGACGTTTGCAAAACAACCATGTACCTGGCACGGCTTTCACGTGAACCACTAGATTCTCACATGCGCTGTTGCCGCATTCACAGGGAGCGGTGGACTGGACGACAGAGATGTTGAGCCGCACACACATGGTGGCTGCTCTGAGAGCGAGTCGAGAGTCGAGAATTGTCGTTTCAATCCATCGACCTCCGGATGATATAGCAGGTGAAAGCTATTGTATACCGCCACATCGTCTTCCCGGCATAGCATGGCATGGGAACATACCAGTAAACTGTGCCAGCGTGATTTGCCACGAAGGTGTTGCTGAAAACGACAACCTGGAATAGACGGGCGGCAAGTACGCAAGGCTGTGTCGATATGTGACCGCGTGAGATGGTGCGAATTCGCCCAGGGAGTGATGGCCTCGTTTTGGTCGAAACGCGCGCCTTGCCTCTCGCGTCGCTGTGCCTCGATGTTTGATCGGGAGGTTCACGAAGAGGTGCTGCTAAAAGCAAGGACAGCCCCAGCAGATAACACCCAGCAGGTGTATATTTGGTTTGCAGAGACAAGTACTGGCGCCCAACGGAGATCCTAGGTAGTGAGAAATTGTGCCGAGATCTACGACGAGGAGCGGAAGCCCTCTCCGTACAGTGCACGCCCAAGTGCGCAGCCCCTCGCTGTAAACAGATATCTATGCCCACTGCCTACCACAAGAGGAGCTGGATATGATGTGTAGTTGTGCAAGGCGTCGACGGTGGGTTTCAGGCTGATAGACGCCCGTAATCCTTGTGTTCGTCAACCTTATCTTCTTCGAGCACCGCCCATCCAATGCGGTAGAAATAGAACCGCTTCCATTTCATGCCATCGTATGTGTAGCTTCCGGATGCACAGCACAGCCCGCGACTCGACGGGACGTGCAGATCACCAAAAGCGCAATGGACCCAGATTGCACCTCGGGTGGCGCCGGCGAGCATGGTGGTGAGCTCGCAAGTGGCTCGCGAGGCAAATCGAGGGGCTAATCTGCAGGCTTGGGACGACCTTCAGGGCCTAGCAGCACATTTGATTCGATTCAATCCTCGAATGCAACGGTTCTTGAGACTGCAGTAGACATCTTCGGCGTGAACGCGTGACGCCACGGACTTTGGAAGCGATCGATGGATGAGGTCCGATGAGAAACGCTGCGACACGGCCACAGAACGACAGGTTGTCGCGTGACGTCGCGGCCAACGACGAGCGGCTGGAGCAGGACTTTGGAGGCAGCAGTGAAGGCGTAATGGGGCGACACCATTGAAAGACCAACGACGCGGAGCCCTGAATAGTCACAAAAGCTCGCGTTGAGATCTTAGTGCAATCTGCAAACAGTGATGCGCTCACCTCGGACATCTTCTCGTCTTCTCTGGCGTCGCCCGGAATCCAGAGCTGTCCGTCCAGCACATACAGCGAATGTTTATGAATCTTGCACACGTTCCGCGATCGTGCAGATGGGTGCCGCAAGGTCGGCGGCGCACGCTCAAGCGACGACGGTCGGTGGGCTTTGGTTCGTGACGCGTGGCAATAGTCGGGACGCCGGGATCGAGGCCTTATGCCGGGATCTACGACCCCATGAAGGTGCGAGCGTCGAAACTGCAACTTGTCGTAATCCCGAGGAGGCAGTGGTTATGAGGCTATTGCAATTCCGAGGCATGGGTCGCCACGTTTAGCCGAGCGGTGAAGACGTAGACGAAACGCCTCGAATCCATTCCACCTCGCCTTCAACTGCGCGTAGGAACGTGAGCGGGATCCTGTCATTCAGGTTCAGCCAGGCTGCGCGGAGCACGTAGGCATCGATACGATGGTGGCGACAGGCGCAGGCGCGCGTGCTTAGTGTCTTCGGCTACCCACGGTGCTTGATGCCTGTCCGCGTTAACTCTCCACTCGTGCGACTCGCAAGCACCTTTCTTCTCCCGTTTCGTTCAGAGATTGTTGTCGGAATGCTGCGTCGCAGCTGTGTCAGGTATAGAAGGCGCGACAAGTGAACAGAGAGGGAAGATTCCTGTGTTTGAAGTGCGATACGCCGCGATCGAGCAACATGAGGCGAGTTTGAGGAGGTAGACTGTTGGACAGTTATAGGGAAAGGGGGGAGGGCGAATTGTAGGCGCAGTCAGGGTGTCACAAGAGCGAGATTCGAGGCGGTACGTGCGCGGCGGGCGGTCCCTGACGTCGTTGTGCGAGCTTCAAGGCGGGGCTTCGACGGGTAGACGGGTGGCCAGCTTCAGACAGAAATGATAATGAGATAGCAGCGGAGATGTGCGGTAAATAACACTCACCCCGAGCAGCACGCCCACAGATGTGTGCACTCGTTCTCGACCCAGCATCCCCCATTGTGTCCCGTCCCCGGTCTGGCCCTGATTTCTCTCATCGTCGGTTTTGTGTAAAGTGTGAGAAGCCGAAAGACCAAGGCGTGCTTCTATGGCGGGCTGCGCGCGCGAATTGCGACAACAGAGAGCTGCCATGGACATGGAACACGAAGCAGAAGCCACGAGGGGGGCGCGCCAGACTGACGGAGGGTCGGCGCATGCCTCGCTACTCTGTTTGCCGATGACGCTGAACGTTCGCACTGTAAGTTAACTAGCCTCCTAAAACATTATCAGAGTTGCGCTCAGAGCGTATTGTGCGATGTTTGACACTTACAGGGTGGTCCTTCGACGTCGCCCGCTCGCTCGTGCCCGCCCTTATCCCATTTCGTTTCGGCTATGGGCCAGCTGCTGTGCTGGTCTCATGTTCAACTGGAACAGGAGAGAATCGCGTCTCTCACAGTGCTCGCCGCGTTCAATTCTGAGGCCTGAAGCAGCAAAGGACCAAGGGTCGAGGAGGACATGGTCGTCGGAAAGGAACTCGGAGGCGCGTGCAAGGCGCCTCGGAGGTCCCAATCGCGTTGATACTACCCGGACCCTTGCCACCAGCGTTGCCTCTTCGCTCCCATGGCCAACCGCGACACAACACATCAAATAACAGGCTGAAGTACCAAGACGTGGATTGTCTACACACGTTTGAACCCGTGAATGGCGCAGGTTCTACCAGCGATGCTCACCTCAGACTTCGACATCCTTTTCTGTCATTTGGCATCTGGAATTTGCATGACTCTCCACGTCGCCCAGTGCGCTATGGTTGTGCCTTCCGAAGGCTGTTTCCCAGGTTCGTGTCGTCTTGGGCTGTACTTGCTCACTCACACGTTCATCCGTAGTACTACCCCGGGAGACGGATTAATGCGCGATCCTCCAGGCTCGTCGAATTGCGTCGGCTAGATGCTTTCCCCGACACCGCTAGTTCTCGCACGCGAAACCTGTCCGTTTTTCTTTTACACGGTGCCCTTGATGATAATCGAAGCATGGAAGGAGTCTACTCCAGATAACGACGATATGAATGGATACGTATCTAGACTCATCCGTGCGCTCATCTCGTACCTCAACAAAACCGCTTCCTCGCCCGGTTGTCTGCTCCATCTTGTCGTGGAATATATCAGTCGGCCTCAGCTCATTGGAGGATAAACAGACGTGGGTTACAAGTCACTCTCGGGACCGCTGTGTCGCTGACCCCGCTACAGATCGTCCGAGAGAGCTGGGCTCGCAGAGATACAACTCTCAAATACGAATCATCGAAAGATATACCGATGTCACTGACGCCCACTCCTGGCTTTGTAAGTCCTAACATTATGCATGGCTTGATGATTGGATAATGACCGCATTCATCCCAGGTACGGAATTCGAGCGGTGGGACGGGGCAGTCTGATATCCCACAAGAATCCGTGAATGCGCCCGTTGTCGATGTGAGTAACGGCAAGCAGTCTTTTGTGTCCTTTCTCGCATTGACGGTTGCCCTTACAGCCCATCGAATGTGACCCTGATTCAGAGTGGGAAGCCGATCTCCAAGAGCTTAACGATCACGACCACCAGAGAATTGCAGCCTGGAAGGACGAGTTAAATAACATGTTAATCCTCGTATGCGACCCTCAATTTGTTCATATCTGTACTCGCGTTGACTCTGCCACAGACCGGCCTTTTTTCTGCAGTAGTAACTGCGTTCACCGTCGAATCATACCAATGGCTTCAGCAAGATCCTGCAGATGCGTCTTTGCAACTCCTCGCACAGTTGTCTTTGCAGATTTCTTCGCTCAACATCAATCATGGTCGCCTCAATTCAAGCGCCCCGTCACTTTCTCTTGGAGCCGCCACCGCATTTTCGCCCACCAACGTCGCTATCGACGTCAACATCCTTTGGATCTTGTCGCTTACATTGAGCCTGCTTTCCGCGCTCTTCGCCATCACCGTTCAACAGTGGGCTGCGATATCTGCAGCTGCCTCCCGCCGTTGCCGCGCAGGCCGCGCTTAAAGTGCACCTGTTCCGCCATGAGAATATGCATCGCTGGCACATTCCAGAAATCATCTCTGTGCTTTCAATGCTTTTGCAAGTCGCAGTTGTGCTCTTTCTCCTCGGGTTGCTCCTACTCCTCCAGTCACTCAATCACGCCGTTGTTGTCCCCTTCACGGTGATGGCGACGATTGGCCTGATATGTTTCACTTTCATCACCTTACTGCCGCTCTTCAAGATATCCTGTGCATACAAGTCGCCGCTCGTACCCGCGGTTCTGCTCTTCCTGCAATGGCTCCCCTATCTGCTGGCGCTTCTCGTCGCGCTTCCCGGCACGCTCGTTGTCTCAGTATGCGAGTTCGACGTCCTCAGCCGATTCATGTCGTGCTTCAATAACCAGGACCCATACCTCTGCTACATCTATTGGCCCGTACAGCGGTTGAAGGACTACGTACGCGGTTTCCGCGCACATATCACCATCGACGTCACAGATTTCTGGACACATCGGGAGCTTGACGCGGCCCTCATGAACATCGAACTGGACTGCAGTGTGCTCTGGCGCATCCCGTTGGCGATGAACCGTCGCCGCTTTCGACGTATGAAAGACTACCTGAAACCGTTCTGGCCAAGCATGGGCACGCGCATGCGCGGCGCCCTCGTCACAGTGATCAACACCCTCGGCTTCGACAACGTACAGGACGTTCTAAGCTATTACCCACGCCCATCAGGAAACCCAGTCCTCCATTTCCGCGCAAAGCATCTAATATCGTCGCAGCATGCACAGCTCTTGCTCGATTCGTTGTCGGCGGAGTGGACTGATGACGAATCCGCACTGGACGATCCAGACATCCTACGGATTCTCGTTCTCGTCCACAGCGCAGCTAAGAAGTTCGCGCCGGAATTGCGGGCCTTATTATTTGACCGACTTCGGGCCCTGCGCTCACTTCGGGCGCTTCCAAAAGTTTGGAATCAGGGCGCAACATACGGGGAAAACACCATCCTGGCCTTTCTTTTATTCGAGAGCTCTACGTACGGTACGATAGGTAAGTGCTGCGCGAAGCTTTACACGAGCTTTTTCTCATGCACATTGTCAGACACAGCGCAGGCTGTCGGATGGGCCCAGGAATGCTTCCAAACAGCTAAACTCTGTGAAACATATACTCCCGTAGTGGCGGAACTAGTCCTTGCGTCTACTGCACTAGTGTTCGCGGGATCCTCCACGGACGGTTCCAAAGGCTCGATCGGCAACGTAATCCGCTCACTGACTGCCTTCATACGAGAATGGCGCTGCATCGTATCTTGGCTCTTGAGCCCAGCCCGTGAAGACGTCATGCCCTTCCAAGTTACGCCAAAGGCAATTGGCAGTATATGTTATAACCTCAAATCTCTAGCTTTCAAAAACAAAGTGCTAGTCAAACAAGGCCTTGATCTCGCGACGGAACTGAAGTCACTGTGTGTCGGCCGCAAGGAGGATGCGTTCATCGAGGCGGTCTATCTTGCGGAGATGACGCAGAAGCACTTGGAGCTGCAGCGTGAGGAGGAGAATATAGACATGTGCCTGGCAGCACTTGTTGCCGCCGAGGACCGATGTATGAATAAGGGTAATGCGCGGCGGACGTTCACGGTCCCTGCACGGAAGCGGTCCAAAAAGGTGTGTCCTCAGCTGTTTCTCCACAATATGCCGGGAGCTGAACGCTGCGCTGGGTGCACAGACCGTGAAGTTCGAGATTCCGGATCACCTGGAACACTCGAGCATCTCATCCACTGTAGTACCGATGGCTTTACCACCGCGTCTTCTATGCCCCAGCAAGAGCAAGATATCATCGGACCCCCCGATGCTGTAGCTCCGATGATGGCAATCGAGTCTACGATGCAGTCCACAGCGTCGTTTGATGTTCAGACGGCCATATGTTTATTACGCGTAGCCCGTAGAAGAATACAGATATGTCGGAAAAGTTATATCTGGGCACCTTCGAAGACAGTCTACAGCGAACGGTCAAGTCATTGGGTTTGGTAAGTTCGGGGGTACCGTTCTTCGCGTGCTCTACGAGCTCAGCATCCTCAGGGCTGTAACAATGCATTTGGTAGATTTTGGAAAGCAATTAAACACCGTGTACGTACGATATAGTTCCTGGCTCAAGGCGCGGAAGCCGATCCCTCCATCAGTCTCGTTAAGCACTTGACGGTAAGCGACGGAGGCAAGGCGGAGAAAAGCGAGGATCGAGCGAAGGCAAAGCTTTGTTCGTATATCGTTTGTTGAGAAAAGGGCTGCTGATCGTCTTGAGGTCGATAGCCGGACTCCGAAAAGCGTTCGTGGTGAGTTGGTACGAACTGTCTGGGCGCATACAGTGGTGAGTAGACGGAAAGCAACGTGTATACATACCGATATCACAGCCCTCCGTTTGCACCTAAGCCACTCAGTCCGACCTGCCTGACCTGCCCTTTGCCAGCGTAGACATCTCAGGCTCCGTATGATAGTAAAGGATGCTTGGTTATATTAAGTGAGCGCAAAATCGGGTAGCACACAGTAAAGGAGAGAGAGTAGGACGTACCGATGGTGGTCTGGGTACCCGCTACTCAACTCATGCCTTCGCCTAAGCACGCCAGGTCGTATCACTCATCCTCTAGCTTTGGTCCGACCTCCAAAGGCCGGTTTATGCACCCCGCTGGGTGAACTATGTTGAAGTACGCTGATGATATCGAGTATGGCCGCGGGCGAGAGTCATCGTGGTGGACGAGTGAAAGTCTTGACAGTGAACGTGGAGGACGCAGAACAAGAGACGATCACGGGCGCTCCGTCGCGCGACGCGTTTTCATTTGCTAGTGCCACCACGTGGCCCGCCTTTCTTCCGCTGCCCAACCTCCGTTCTCTTCAACCCCTGCATCGTCGACAGGTTGCTCAGGACTGCACTGATACTGTTCACGCACCTTAAAATCGATCATTTGAAGCAAAATGGCATTCAAGCGTCCCGACCGGCCGAAGTCACCCTCAAAGCACACTCGCGGAGAACTTCTCTTTGTTCGGTGAGGACGCTTGACGCGTTCGGGCGAAGGTAGGGTCGCTTGAAACCCAAGAACATACATGGCAGGCTCATGTACAACAGTGTAGTCATGCTATTTCGTCCCGCGCGGAGCCCCCAAGCGAATCATGCGCTTGAAGCAAGCTTAGAACGTCCTGTCCTTTGTTCCAAGTCAGGTCCGTAAACGTGCACTCACTACACACTCTCCGCATGACGCTTCAGAGGTACGCCCGTCTGTATTCCATTTCCCCGAATATCCAGCATTTATGCGGCACGCGTAGGGAACAATATCGCATCCGAGCTCACGAGTCCGCGGGACCGTCCGCCGTCCCACCCGCATCCCATCCTCCCCTATCTTCCGCAGTCCTCTGCGACGCAATTAGGCCATCTGTCTCAGATGCCCGCGGCCACCTCTGACCTTGGCCTCCTCGCCTATGGCGCCATGTCCGAGACTCTGGTCTTTTATTCTTTTCG
This sequence comes from Ceriporiopsis andreanae CBS 279.92, assembly GCA_001969225.1. Classification (NCBI taxonomy): domain Eukaryota; kingdom Fungi; phylum Basidiomycota; class Agaricomycetes; order Polyporales; family Meruliaceae; genus Ceriporiopsis; species Ceriporiopsis andreanae. Next base: position 34,454 of record ALYI01003442.1, read on the forward strand.
AACGAAATATCAGAACGTCCACCAAACCCTAACCTCTGTGCGCGCTCTAGCCAAGGCCGTTTGGGACTCATGCGGCGCGCGGACCCCGAGTACTCCAAGCTCGTCGCCCGTCGAATAACTCGTAATGCTCAATCGGATGCGGTAATTGCCACAATGTGTGACTGGTAGGCTTGCATGTGGGGTCCCGGCGATTATTGTGCAGAATTTGCGTTGTGTTTTTAGAGAATGAGCGGTCGCAAGGAGTAGGACCCCGGCCCGCGCAGCACCGATGCTTTGGCCGCCGGCATCCGATCCCGTGCTCGTGCTCGCTTAGGTGCCCCTCGTTTCCTCTCCCTCCTCGTCTCTCGTCCTTCACCCACCGTTCCACAACCTCTCGGGATTGCTATCAAAGCACTTTTGCCTTTGCGCATTGTACCCTACTAGCCTTCCTGAATATCTTGGACATTAGCGAGGTGCGCCACAGCCCATCGCCATCGTCTTCGCGCTCTGCTCAGAGTCGTTTGCTTATCGTTCCGTAGAGAAAAGGCGTTTTCAACATACAAAAACGAGAATATACTGCACGTCAACACATTCATCCTCATCTACCTCATTGAAAGCGCTGCGGAAGCCCTTCTTTCGACGCGACAAGCCCGCCATTCGACCAGCAAAAAAAAGTCGACATCGTCTCGCAGCTCGAAAAAGCGTTCCGACCTTCCTCAAACTCATTGTAAGTTTCTTCATTACTCATTGGTACACACTCGCGTATGTTTAGCGGCGTGTCGTGGTACTTGCGAACGTGTTTTGTCGTTCTCATTGCTTTTTTTTCTGTCTCGTCGCCACCGTCGCGTCGTTTGCTATCTCGCCTTCTGCGGCTCGCTCACACGCACTACTTGTGTTTTTTTACAGTCTCTGAGTCTTTCTTCATCAGCACCGACCTCTATCCTATCTTCTCGGCGGCTCAGAACATCTCGGGTACGTGTTGTCGTCGTCGCGCTGTCCCCAGTGGAGGCTCACACCAATTTGACTGCATACATCGTTCTTTGTACCTCAATATCCTCCATCATCATCCAATTACCTTCCGTCGTCTCGCAGAACAAGCCAGAGACTTTTTCAACCTCGCAAGGCCGCCTCGACTAACCGAAAAGTCGACGTCACCTTATTGCTTGAAAAGTCAATCAGCATCATCCCAGAACATCGGCAGCCCCGACCGTTTACGAAGGTACGTGCTTCAAGGCTTTAGCCATGTCATGGCCCTTCCGAGGTCGTTTTGTTGCTATCGCCATTCTCTTCCTTCTCATGCTGTCGCGGTCGTGCTGTCTTCGTTGTGTTACCCCGGAAGCTCACTCACAGTGTCGGTGTTGTAGATCATACAAGCACCAACGATCCTCCGCGATCTTGTTATAGACATCAATCGTCGACAAGTATCAATCATCGTTCTGAGGTACGTCTCGTCGCCGTCTCTCTGATCCGAGAGGAACGGCTCACATCGGGCTAGCTCCTTTTGTCTATCACACCCCACCATCCACAGATCTACAGCATACTCCTCGCATTGTTTGCATCATCTTCACGTAGGTCGTCTGTCCTCGACGTTATCCGGACTGCGCTGACGTGTCTGGGCGCCTCGCTTCATAGGTTCGATTTGTATCTGCATCTTCAAAGAACAGAAGCTGCAATCATCGAACACCTATACCTACATCTCCCGGACGTTCTCACCTGAACCTACGTACGTATCGTGGTCGATCGGCGGTTGATCTCGATATTTGCTAACGCGGCGACTATCTCACAGCTTCGATAAGCAATCGCAGTATAACCGCTGACGACGTTTAGTAGCTTCTGAGGCGTCACTCGAGGTGGGTACCGTTGTCTTCGCGAGGCCTCCTGCGCACTGACAAGCCCGTTGCGGCCGTAACCGTCAGACTTATCCAAACGTATTCTACACCAATACAAGAATCTACAATGTCGGACCACTTCACGCCCTTACCGGTCCGATTCACAGACCTCGTCGGCAGACCCGCGTCACCCGACAAGGAGATGCCCGAAGCCAACACCGAGCACCCGATGCCCCCGTACGGCCCTATCACGGTCGAAGTGGATGGCGTCGCCCATGTGTTCGGGCCGCCGGGCTATCCGTCGCAGAGAGACTGCCTGCGCAGCACGACCTGGGACCCCCCACCGCGTCCGATATCATCGCTGCCCCGCCGCGCGTCCAACCGTGCGAGCCCGTCCGTCCCCACGTCCCCTCCTGCCTCTGGCCCTGCGTCAACTGGTCTCATCGGACCCGGGATGGGCATACTGCCGCCGGTGAATAGGCGGGCGGAGGAGGAGTACACGACGGTGTCCATGCCGGTCGACATCGGTGGCGGCGACGCCATCCTGCCGCCAGTGCACGAGCGTGAGGAGGAGGAGCAGCCACAACAGCAGCAGCAGGAGCACACGGCGACGTATATGCCTCTCGACGCCGACGACAACGCCAACGCCAGCCGTGACGAGGATGACAATATGGATGGCGACGGCGACACCGACAACAGCGAGCGTGTCAGCGGCAGCGGCGGCGACGGCGACGGTAACGAGGACGACGAGGACGACGACGAGGACGAGGACGNNNACGAGGACGAGGACGAGGACGACAATGTGGCTAACCCGCCCCCGCCCACGCCGCAAAAGGTGGTGCCCTCCTCGGAAAGTGTGGGCGCATGGCGCACCCCTTCGCACCAACCGACTGCGAGCAGCAGCAGCAGCTCAGATCGCGCGAGTACCAGTACCAACATACATGCGAGCACGACCACCGCTAACACAGCGGGTCGGTTCCCATCTTCGGAGCTGCCTCGGGGCGACCAACGGATACTTTCAGGGTTGATAGCGGGTACTGTGTCAATAGTTGGAGATTTGATCGCGAACGCGAGCGAGGAAGAGCTGGAGAACGCGATCGCCTGCGCTGAGGCAAAGACGGGGAGGCCCGTGGGGGATATGAGCATGATGATCAGGCGAGTTATGGGCACTGGTCACGATACGACGGACGCGCAGCGTCAGGCTGGGCTCAAGCGGGGCGGAGACGACGACGACATGGAAGTTGAGCAGGATGTGCGCGAGCGCCAGAAAGCGTCCGAGGCGAGGATAACTGCCCAAGCTGCAAGCGCTTCGAATGCGAGGGCGAGCACTTCTGCCGGAGCGAGCACTTCTGCTTCCGCAGGTGCAAGATCTCCTGCGGGGGCGAGCACTTCTGCTTCCGCAGGTGCAAGAACCCCTGCGGCTGCGAGCACTCCTGCTGGTGCAAAACCCACTGCGAGTGCAAGCGCGAGCTCGTCGAAGCCGAAGCCAGCGTCGGCTGGCGAAGTGATAGGTGGTAAGGGATTTAAGAGGATGTTTGGCTCGACGCCCAAGGCGAAGCCGAAGCCAGCGCCGGTCCCGACGCAGGCCCCAACGCCGGTCCCAGCCCCGGTCCCTGCAGAGACACCTCATGTTGCCACTCCGCCAGCACAGACGCGGCCTGTTGCCCCTCCACCAGCACAGACACGGCCTGTTTCTCCTCCTCCAGTACAGACACAGCCCGTCGCCCCTCCGCCAGCACGGATACGTCCAGCTGTCCTACCACCGGCGCATGGCACTTTCTGGAGGCAGACGCCCATGCAGGGGGAGCTCTTCGACATCACGGCTGTGAGGGGGCCAAAATCTTCGAACCTGCACGATGCGCCTGACGAGGAAGAGGACACTCCCAGCAATCTCAAGTTTGATTTTCGTCCCAAGAGGGCCCGACCAACAGTCGCAGCTCGGACTTCGTCGCGCCCTGTTTCAAGCGGCTGGAATAGTGCCTCTTCTGGAATTCTTCAGATGAACCTCGGTAACACCGTGGCCGAACCTCGCGCAAGACACGAGTACACCTCCATGGGGACCGTCAGTGGCGACGGTCTGACTGGCCCTGGCATGCCTGGTCGTGCCATGGCGAGCACTGAACGCAAGGTGCCCATGAGAAGAAACATCGGTCTTGACGAGTGGCAGCAGCTCTCCCCAGAGGGCCGGATGCAGTGGGAGGAAAAGTTTGGCAAGATGTCGAATGGGTTTGATACAGCGCCCGCATATCCCATGCCTAACACACCGCCGTCTCAAGTGTCGCCGGCAGAGAGTTACCAGACAACGCCATCGTCATCTTTGAGCAGCGGTTCGATTCGTGATGCATTGGGTCCACAGCAAAGCAGGATCCCGCTCGACGAGAATGGCCGTATTCCCAGCGCGCTCAAGGGCAAGGGCAAGGTCGGCGAGGCGACGACTAGCATGTCGAAAAATAGTCGCCAAGCTCACGAAGATGCCTTGACGACGAAGTGGCACACAATGTCTAGCGTGCTTCCAGTGGGGCAACAGATGGCGAGTAATGCAATCCCAGCAGCAGGGAGCATCGCCCCTGCTGCAGCCTTGGGCAACACCAGCACATCCTTCGCGCCCCCTGAGAGGCCCGCTAGCACGGGGTTTACGTTCAACTTCGCGACATCCACCGGCACGACAGCCAGCGTCACTTCGTCGTACAACTCAGCGTCCCGTACCTTTACTCCTGTAGGATCGTTCAGCGGCGCGGGAACGCAGAACGCATTGCAGCAGACATCACCCTTCCAATTCGGACAGCTATCAACCCCGGCTTCACAGCAGCCTTCGTCAGCGACCGCCACGCTTGTGGAAAATACCGACACGATGGAGACGGAGGCGACGGGCAGCACCCCGAATCAGGGCAACTCCGGAAACATCGAGACGTCCATGGAGCTGGACACGCCTAGCAACAGTGCCCCTCGTAAGCTCGTGACTTGGTCTCGATGAGCCAAAAGCTGACTGTGGAGTTTACAGGGACTTCTGCATGGCAAGCGACCATGCCGCAGCCGTCGTTGGTGGCGCAGAACGACGGAGGCGCGTTCAACGCGAACGTCTCTTTCGGGAATTTGAACTACAACGTAAGGCAGCAGTCGTTCGCGTCGTCGGGCACCTTGTTTCCGGTTTCTTCGACGGCCAACACCTATCCCACCATGGGTTCGCAGGGCCCGAGCACCCCATCGTTCCTGCCGCCTGGATCAGTCTTCTCTACGGGCGTCGACAGCATGACCTCTGAACCGCCGGCAAGCGCGCCCATAGGTTTTCCCGACAAAGACACAGACATGGACGCCCACGAGGGTCATCGTGCACCGACAGGCCTTCCTCGTGAGTGTCGGTTGTGTCGACGATCACTGGGGGCACATACTGACTGGTAGCGTGTTTGATAGCATCGTTCAAGTTCAACTGGGGTAAACCTGCTACGCAAGACCCCAAGTCACCCCGTGAGTTTTAGCTACTGGAAAACCTGCACACTTTACTGATGGCTGAGTGAGTAGCACTCAACACACCTCTGTCCTCGCAGCCTGCGGCCAGTCCCAACACCATCGCCATGTCACCCACGGCCCTCCCGACGTCGATCACGCCGCCGCCGCGCATGTCCCTTTCTGATCTCGCGTTTGCTGCGGCGTCAGGTGCGCCGCCCAACCCATCGCAAGCTTCGCGCCCTGCTCGTGACCCCGAGTCACGACGTGAGTTGTCGACACCTGTGAATGCGGAAGCGTCACTGACATACGATTATATAGCATTGTTCGATTCTGCTCATCCTTCCGCCTCCCAAGGCCCGGCCGCTCCCAGTACCAGTTTCAGCAGCGCGCAGCCGGCATCCTCAACCAACTCTTTCGCGACGCAGCAGCCAAGCTTGCCTCCGCAACTTGCGTCGACATCGCCGTTACAAGATTCGCCAGCTGCTCGTGAAACTGATTCACGACGTGAGCTCTTCTATTTTCGAATACGCGAATTTATACTGACAAGTGATTGGATCGCAGCTCACGACGTGGTAGGGTCTCAGCCACCCGC
>ALYI01003444.1:0-55045 GCA_001969225.1 Ceriporiopsis andreanae CBS 279.92
GGGGGAGCTTCCGGAGTCCTGCAGGTGCATTGTGCACATGTATGCCTCTCATTCGCTGCTCATTGCCCATTGTCCTCGAGCCAATTTCGCACGCCGTCTCGCTCTAGACCGCCGCCGTGCCAGAGCCCGACGCGACGTGCGCCGGCGGGACCCAGTGCCGGACGAGCGGCACGTGCGCTTTGGTTTCAGACTCTTCCGCTCGCGTCTTTTGGCATGGCCGACCACCTTCGTCCCGTGACATTGCCACACGTCTGTCTATAAAATCCTGTCCCCTCCCTTGTCCTTCCTCCCCCCAACGTCGACTAGTCCCTTAGTCCCGTCTGGCCTTAGCGCACCTTTCCCGCCTTCCCGCTCGTCGCTCCGCGTCCTATCATGTTGGGCCGTCGCTCCCGCGCTGGTCCTGGCCAGGACCCTTTGGCACGCTATGTTGCTCTCCGCACGGCTGATCACCCATCAAGGGGGCTTTTTGGAGGTCAAAGAACCAGTACGAAGGTAGACCTCGTCGCGTCGCCCCGCCCTATCGTTCAAGACGCGTCCGGAAGTGGGCCAACGCGCCGACGAAGCAACGTGAATTTTCGCGAACATCTTGGGATAAGAAAGTCGGGCATGAAGGTGCGTGGTTCTGCAGTGCGACGACAGAGATGATTCTCATCACTCCAATGGATAGCAGGATCGCGTCAGCGAGCCGTTCATCAAGTCGTCCGCTTCCCGTGAAGTCAGCAGCTACCGGGAGCGATCCTTCACCGTCCTGGCTCCTAGGTTCGACCACCACCGTGTTGGCCGTGTCCAGTTCAACAGGAGCGCGACTCCCGACTTCCCCGGATTCGACAACAATGACTCGCTCCTCGCGGAGTTGCCACTGGACTCTCTAGAGGACGTTTCCCCGGAGCAACCTGCCAGCGCATCGCTTCCCTCGGCGGATGCGGACAACTCTCTCGTCTTGGTCCGCCCCAGCAGCCCGACATCGGACTCAGAATGGGACACTCTCGAACGAGCCGGTAACGCGAGTCTCCTCAACGAAGTTCTACCTGCTGTCGTCAACGGCGAGTCCGACAGCGACCTCGACCTCGACATAGACATAGACTTCTCCGGCTGCCCAGCTTCCAGCCGTCCCTCATCGCCTGCGCCCCGCGGCACGCGCATCAGTGGCAAGCTTCCGCCGCTGTTTCCCGAGGACGACGTCCGCGGGCTGGCCAGCTCTAACTCAACGCCGGCGCCCACGCGCCCGTCCACGCCTGACTTTGGGAATGCGAGCATGCAGTACGCGCCCCTCGCGAACGAGCCGCTGCCCGCTCTGCTCTCCGACTGGGAGTCCGGCACGGATTCGCCCTTCCTGCCGCCTCGAGGCCTGCCTCTCAAGTCTACCGGCCATCCGACACCCACCCGCCCGTCGACACCGGACTTCGGTAACAACAGTGCGAACTACGAGCTCATTTTGCAGGAGTCGCTGTCCCCGCTTCAGCACGACATGCAGCTGAAAGAGTCTGCTGCTTCCGCAGACGCGGTAGATTCAGTCAGCGCTGAGCCGGAACGCAGCGCGCCCGTCTGTCCGCCTAGCCCCGATCTTTCCTGGATTCGCGACATTCATCTGGAGTCTCTGTTTGACGTGCAGCCGCTTGTGCTCACTGAACCTCACTTGGACTCCGCGCGCCCCGTGCCCCTCGGTACTACACAGGCACCCTCTCTCAGTTCCACCCCTTCGGTGCACCGCCCCGCGACACGGCCCCTCTCTCGCACGCCGGTCCCCTCTCGCGCATCGGGACCTCAAGGAGAACATGTGTCTGTGGACGAGATGCTTGCCTGCGCCAGCCTTGTCACCGTCATTCCTGCGGGCACTGCTGCTGCCATCGATTGCGTGCTCACGGGTAAGCCAGGTGATGCATCCAGCAAGACATCCTATGCCGTGCTTTTATTCCGTATTCTCATGTTTTTGATCGTACCCCTGGTTGCCGCGGTCGTCGTGTACGGCGTCTTCCAACCTGACATGTATAATGTCGGTCTCCCGGCTCGATATGGTTCTTTCGGTTTCAGAGTTGTGACATAGACAAAGTACATGTATGCAAAAACACATTATGCCTTTATGCTCTTAATCCACTGTTTTGCTTCTCCATCATGTTGCGTGAACCCATCGCATGAGTTGTATATTCGTCGCGTAAGTACTCCCATGCTCGTAGGTTCTGCACCGGAAGCTCACGGCGACAGCTCTTCGGATGTTGTACGCGAGATGAACGAAAACGAACTTACAGACAAACTGCGCACGCGCAGCTGCACCCTGAGAACTGAGGTTCTATCACAGCGCCTGACAGGGCTGCGGGATATCGACCTCTTCTCATGTTCTGTGGCGTGGCACAAAAACCATCAGACGGCGCAAACATCCGTGTTGCTCACCTTCCGCCAGACTGTGGCCTCGTATATTGAACATCGACATCATGAGAGGCACCTCTGAGTAGCTATCTTCTCTCGAGGTTGCTGGCGCTGGCGCCTCGGGATTGCGCAGACGTGGTTTAGAATATACAGCTATATGCGGCTCTTTCTATGTTATGATGAAATGATACTATAGATATAGAAACTTTGGTCAAGGTCAGGAGAACACTAGCGACGAGAACAGCAACAAACGATGCTGAGCGTAAGACGATCAACAAGCCCCGACGATCGTCTTTCGAGTAGCCGCCACCGCATTCGCGCTCCCAGGCCACCCTGGCGTTGGATCCATCTTCAGTAAAACAGCGCCGGGCCCCATCTGACTGTATCGATCCAAGAACTCTAGACCAAGAGAGATTGGCTTCGCACCCATCGCACACGGTTCCGGGTCTTTCCTCACCAACGTGTCTTTGGCGAGCTTTTCCAGCGGTTGAGCATGGCGTACGCTGTAGTGCTCCCTGGCCTTCAGTCCATGGCGCTCGTTAGCAGCGATCAGGCCCAGCACGACACACGCATCCGCGCGGAACACTCGATAACCATGTTGCCAGTCGAACTTGCCCAGTGGGAGTGGCACAAGCAGGTTTATCGTATAAGAGCCTTCTTCAGGGTGCGCGATCCAACCAGGCGCGAGGAACGCGTTGGTCTTGAACTCTCCTTTGGCAGTCTCGAGGTCGACATTGGGCTCGAACGGCTTGAGGCTGTCTGGCAAAGATTGAAGCAAGATCTTGATGCCGAGAACTGGAGGAATGCTAGACATCTGGAGTGTGTCCGCTTGTTCGTCGAAGAGTGTGAGCTGGAGAGGACATATCCAGACCGTCCTGTTCACAGAAGTCAGCTAACGGGGTCTAGGAGGATACAAAGGCACGGGAGAGACGCACTCCGGAGTCGCATCCCAGACGGTCATATGTTTCTGCTGGTCGTGCGTCGATATTTCAAGTCGGTAGCGATCCTCGAAGTAAGTTGGACCAGAGATGGGGCGAGTGTTTCCGAGCGCGGGGGTTGCGCATGTGTCGCGAGACGTCGTAGAGATCGCGTCGCCGAAGTCAGCAGTAAGACCGTCAGGCTTGGACGTCTCCTCAGGTCCATGAAAATTGCCCGGCCGCAGAGTGTCGGTGCTTTCGTGCCCCTCATGTCTGATCGTGTGTAGGGTGCCGTCTGTCCATCCCATGACGGGGCCGTTTGAGTTTTTGATAACAGGTGCGGGGATCAAGGCCATTTTTGCAGTTGATAGAGTTGGCGCGGAGGATTGAGATATACGATGAGCAGCGTACGGAGGAGCCTGGCTCTGGAAGGTGGAAAGTGGATGCGGGGTGAGAGAAGGGAACAGACAATCGAGGTTCCTTTTATACTATCGCTGCCGAACCACCTCAAGTTGCAAAATAGGACCACGACAGAAAATTTCACTGCTCGCGAACGGCCGACCCGCCTAGAATACTGACACGCGTTAGCGGAGCTCGAAATGCATGGTTTCGTAGAATTTCGCGGACGCATGCCAAGAGAAGCAGTCATTGACCGTACACTTGTCCTTCGCTCCAGAAGTCTTGCGCCGTCTTCGACATTCTTACGTCGTCAACGAGTGCCGAATGTGTCGCGCGCGTATTGATAGGTGCGAGCAGAAGCTGGGCGAGCCAACAGCGACCAGTGGTCGTGGATGTCAGCAATGTACGCAGTACAGTGGCCACGCACCTATGATCATTACAAATACCACAGTGATCTGCATAATCCACGACGTCATATGAATCTTCGCGCAGTGTCGGACTTTTGAAGCCAGTGGACGTTGAGTCGCGACGCTCTGGAGGATCGGATGTTGTCTGCAATGGGCCTCACGTGTTGCGTGATTGAGCGCATATTCATGCGTGTGAGAAGATAATGCAGCTGATTTAAACCGTTGACTATGTGAATAAGTATAGAGATTGTGATGAGCCTACAATAGAAGAAGCAGTGTGATTGGGTGAAGTGCAATCGACGTAGGGAGAATTGAGCCTACAGCACACGGCATTAGAACACACTACGCCAAGCAGAAAGCGATAACATTGATATGTTGTGGCATGGTGTCAACACGCCTTGTAGCGACGATGGTACAGCGTGGCGATCATTCTATCTTGCCTCGGCGGATGAAATCTGCGCAACGCTCTGCAACCATGACTGTCGGAGACTGGGTATGGCATGCCGGAATTGTGGGGAAGATGCTGGCATCGGCGATGCGGAGGCCCTGCACGCCGTATACACGTAGCTCGTCGTCTACGACACCGCGCTCCGCCTCGGGCGCCATGCGACACGTGCTCGTGTAGTGATATGTCGTCCGCGCGCCGTGGCGGATAAAGGCGTCGAGATCTGCGTCCGACTCGCTCTGCGGGACGTGGAGGTCGCGCAGCGGATACCCCGCCTCCCGCACCTGGCGCCCCAGTGCCAGTCCGAGCCGCACGGCCTTGCGCATGACGACGTAGTCAGCGGGGTCGGTGAGCGTGCCAAGGTCGCAGATGGGCCGGTCGGAAGGGTCTGTGGATGCAAGGCGCACTGTGCCCGTGGAGGCGGGTCGGAGCAGGGTACAGTAATAAGCCGCCGCACCGAAGGTTTTACTGAGCCCTTCGAACTTGAAGTCTGTCGCGTTGCATGGGAACGGCATGATCTCGATGTCCGGGACATTGCTGGAGAGGTGGCCATTCAGACTGTCCTTGCTGTCCGCCACTGTGCGAGAGTTATCATCTAACAGCCTCGAGATCGCAAAGATCACGGTCTGGGGGTTGGGCGAGAGGAAAAGTCCGATGCGGAAGAGGATGAACATGAGGAGTTCCCACAGTGCTTTGAAGATGCTGGCTTCAAGTATGTGAATGGAGTCTTTCAATGGGACCTTGTACACCACCGAAGCAGCCAGGTGGTCTTGCTATAGCTCGTCGTCAGTACGGGCTATTCTATGACCGACATGAAATATACTCACCAAATGCGAACCCACACCTGGTAGGTCCTTGACAAGCGGGATGCTGTGTTGCTTCAGATGTTCTGCGGGACCGATACCGCTAAGAGCGAGATGTCACGGTTAGCATTGGGCGACGCATCAAGTTGAGCCAGCTTACCTCAGAAGCAACAGCTGTGGCGTGGAAATAGCTCCGCCACATAATATGACTTCTCGCCTAGCCCCAACTAACACCGAATCAGACGCTCTCCCTTCTGGAGCAATGCGCACGCCCACGACCTGCCCATCCGATATCTCCAACTTCGTAGAGATGGTCTCAGGGCAGATGAAGAGGTTCTGTGCGCGGTCTCGTAATAGGTCCTGGGGCAGGAACGCGTCGAAAGTCGAGTGCCGATACATATCACGGTCCAACGTTCGATCCAGGCGGAAAGCGGATGTCGCAGGTGCGTCGGGATCGTTCGCTTCTTCGAGCCATGGTATTCCAAGTGCTGGCGCGGCCTTGACCGTCCTGACAAAAGTTGTCAGCGCGTTCAAGGAAGTGTGGGTGGAGGGCGCGTACTCTTCAATACATTTGAAATAGTAGCCGGGGCCCTCAAAGCGTCGAGTAAGCCAAGGACCTGGTTGAATCTGTTAGTGCCACTCTCATCAACACCAGACGCGGACTGCACTACCCGTGGTCCCACGATGTTTGCTCTTCCCGTGCGTCTGTGATGTTTCTGACTTGATGAAATACGGTAATACATCTTCCCAGCTCCAACCCTGGCGACCTGCCTCGGCCCACGCGTTATACTCCCCCGGCACGCTGCGGGTGTACAGAAACGCGTTGATCTTGGTCGCTCCGCCCATTGCCTTGCCTCCGAGGAGGTTGAGGCGCGTCCCGCCGAGCTCAGTTTGCGGCGCGCTCTGCCACTTGTACGCCGGGGTGTCTGCAGGGCGGTTATCCATCGAGAGCATCGGCACCTTGCTCTTCCAACTGTCGACGATCGGTCCGCGCTCGACGAGCAGGACTGTCACGTCCTTGTCCTCGCTCAGCCGCGATGCGAGCACGCAGCCTGCGGTACCCCCTGTGGGTATGCTTACGTCAGGATGGCACTCGCCGATTCTCTAGAGTCGAAGCGCGTCACATACCACCAACAATGATATAATCGAATTCGCGGTCTGCGAGGCTCTCTGGTCTGTGTGTGACATACGACGCGGAGGCAAAAGGCCACATTGTTCACCTGAGATGGGAGTAAAGGTAAGGTGAAATACGGTCAGCCAGGCCGTCCCAAGGTATTTAAAGCTTACGCTCCCGTAACACCGCCATGGGTGATCCGGGAGACGGGCCGGGCCGTACGCGGTGCCGCTATCACTGCGTGTAAGTATCGAAGTTGCGCGTTGGTTGCGGTGCACCCGGTGACTAACTCTTGTCTAGTCCCTAGTAAGTAGATAGACATAGCCAAGAGACGCTTGTGAGGGTAAAGTTCGATAGCTTTTGCCAAGATGAATGCCATCCCATAATCCACAAATCGAACGGGCCTGCCACCTTCTACGAAGGACGCGCAACCTGTTCGAGTCGACTCGAAATCCGGGCAGCAAAAGCCGCGTTACGGTAGTTGATCAATGATTGCCGCTGGACGCACTGAGCAAAGCCACTATCTCTGAGAACGAGTCAACGACGGCGTCCACCTCGCCGCCCTCAGCCTTACTCTTCACTTGCGACTGCACACCAGCATCCTCCGTCGGACGGCGCACGTACACAGTCTTCATCCCTTGCGCCGCAGCGGCACGTAGGTCGTGGATGTGGGCGGCGACGAGTGCGATCTCACCGGGCGCGAGCGACAGGTGGTGTATCGCCCCGATGTATACTGTCGGGTTGCTGGTAGTAATGAAAAATGAGTGATATCAGCACGCGTGAGTGATAGATGCACGAAGGAAGGCAACAGACGGTTTGTACGACCCGAGCAGCTCGCCAGAGAACACGACGTCCCACGGCAGATCTGCGTGTTTCGCCTGCGGCACTGTCAGCGCAAGTCGCTAGATGGAGTCGTTGGTGCGCTGACCATGTCCACAAGTAACTTGACGTTTCCGTTTGAAAGGGTGCCGATGATGGCTTGCTTCTTGAGTACATGCAAACTCTCGGATGCATCAGACCAGCCTGAGACACGTCTGGTCAGAACGAGTCAAGCAAGTCATGAACGGACACCACACACCGTTCAAACGATGCCAGGCAAGATTCAGGTCTTGCCGGGCTGCTTCGTCCCACGCACGGCCGAGTTGCGCCCAGGACGGCGAGGCAAGCATCCGGTCGAGGATCTGCTAGACCGAGTGAGAGTCGATTCAAGGATGAGGCCAAATGTACTCGCCTCACGGTGCGCTTCGTCAACATTGTTTGTCCCTGCGCCGCCGTCTGCCACTCGGCGACTGTTCCAGTATACCGCAGGTTCACCACGACGCGCGGTAAACTACGAGTAATAAAAAGCTCACGTCGCTTCATAATATCCTTGTCGCCACTCATAAGCGAAAGCCTTCCAATCAACTGGGGAAATCGTATTATAAGCTCAAGTGCTGAGACGACAACTGTCGCAACTCACCGTCCTTGATACCCTCGTTCTTAGCGGCCAGCTCCTGCGCGACGCTTCCCTGCCAGTCTACGACCGTCCCAAATACATCAAAAAGTAGCGCTTGAACACCGTGAAGGGCCATTTCAAGTCGTCACGTCGGCAAGGTCAGGCTTCGAGGGTTGCGGTCTGTAAGACGAGGGGGATACGAGAAGCAGTTGAGATGGCTATCTTTTATTCCGGTCGCCGAGTGTGAGAAGGGCACCGTGGTCAGCCGAATCATTACCAGCACGCGATCATCACGAGGTAAAGCGTCAGAACCTGCGACGGAATGCATCTCCCTGCAAGGTCAGACAGCCGGCGTCGGTGTCGGCAGTACTTGGTGGCGGTCGTAGACAGTCTGTGCGCGACTCGGGGGTTGCTATTTTAGACGCTGAACTCCAAAATGGGCAGCGAACCACGTAAATCATTTTTGAGGCGAACGTTCACCATAGTCCTGTCGATATTTCGCAGCATGCGAGGCAGTACACAATCTGGTGTGTAAACAGCTTTTGAAACGCTGGAACACAGAATTGATAGATTTTTACACGTCAGTGCGAGACCGGCACAAGGTCATACCACATGGATAAGTTCCATAGCCTGAGCTTGCCACTGTATTTCGCCACTGCGTTAGCATTGCCAACCCAATATGGGGTACGTAGTCTCCTCTTGTTATCATCGAGCTACACTTCTCTGCCAGACATTTCATACGTGGTATTCCATGATCCCGGTCCGATAGTCGAAAAAAATCGTACAACATGAGCATCACCTACAAGTACAAGGTGGTATACAGTTATGCGTACACAAAACATCGAAATATCAACACCATTCTCCTTTTCACGTCAGTTGCGATGACCCACTATCTTACTTCGACTCCTGGCACTCTGCCAGAACATCATCTAGCTCATCGTACCCCGAGATAGGGTTGATACGGACCAACGACGGGTCCAGCCCTTCGCGCCGGCAAACTTTGAAGACGCCTTCGTACGAATAGAGGTCGCTATCGAAGCCATAGGCGATATACTTCACGGAGGGCATCCTTATCGCGACGATCGATGGCCAAGTATTGCCTAGGACTTCGTTCCGCATGTTCTCTTCGTAGGCGGTGTCCGCGTCCTCTTGTCCCAGCATGAGCCGAATGGCTAAGAACCGGATAGATGAACTTTCAATCATCATCGGAACGGTTGTCTGGAACATCGCGTATCGTTGGTATGTGTGGGTCAATACTGGCAGAGACAGAAGTGTGCTCACCACCCATTTCGGCCACTCGTCCTCCGGATGCACGCACAGCTCCAAAGTGTCCAAGGATGGTTCCGAGAGTATGAGGTCCGCAGACTTGCCGCCTCCCTCGTTGACGATGAAATCCGCAGACAAAAGGGCCGGCGACAGTGCCCGTACAATCTCCCGGTATAGCTTGCGCTCGTCGTGGCCAAAGCTCGCCCGATCGCTACCAGTGAACCGCATACGCTGGACCGGCGAGTCGAAGAGCGATTTTACGAGGAACAGCGAGAGTATATCACCCTCGATGTGGTTGACGGTCGTCCACCTTGGCAGAGCGGGACTCTCGGCTCTGGGCGTCGGCGGTAAACTGCGCCATCCCTCAACGCGGAAAAAGCTCAGGCCAGAGAATATACTCGGTAGCCGAGCCAGAGGCCCAGTCACACCACGAAGGATCAGTGCTTTGATTTGCGGAAGACACATATCAAAATCACCTATCATACCGCCGGTAAGGCAGAGGGTATCGAGGTTGCTGAACCTGACCAGGTCCTGCAGGGGGTATATTGTGTGCTCGGCCGCGCCCAAAGCGATGTAGTGCGGGTTGCTACGCAACTGCGGTAGTATAGCCAAAGCGCGGGTTCCAAGGTCGACCATAGAGAGGACCTTTAGGTGTTTGAGGCTCGACACCTTTTCCACGACGCAGGGGTCCGCCGCGACCAGTTTCTCGACAAGGTCGACCTCTAGCTTGGTAAGGTTGAGCGCCCCGGCGAGGAGTGCGACGACCTGAGGTATGACGCCGTTCACTGAACGCGCTGGACAAGTGCCACATACGCCAGAGAAACTGATTGTTGCCTCGTGAAGCCATAACATACGCCAAGCCTGCTCCTCGTATCGCCGTCCCCAAGTGTCCTCTAGCTCCGCAAAGCTCCTCACTCTAAGCCGTGACTGTGCCCTCGAGCGGGAGAGCCTGTATGCTCTCCGCGATACGAGCGAGAACCGTGCTGCCTCGAGGACTGTAAGGTAAGTCACAAGCTCCTTGATGATGCTGTCCTCTAGGTCTTCGAAGGTCGCCTTCTGGGGTATTTGGGATATATAGGAAGGCATGCGGGGTCCTTGTCGTCCGAGTGCGTAGTCTTTTGTCGTATGACTTGCTGTGGCAGTTTTTGGCGCAATTTTGGAACCAGCTGGATATCGATGGAGGTGGCACAATTAGCGCTGAACGCAAACCTCGACGTTGACGGCCCTGGGGAAATGGGAGAAACTAAAATAAGCTAATGCAATACATGACAGTGCGTAAAGATACATACGTAGCCTCTAGTGACGAGCGTGTGGGAGTGTGCAGAGAGGGAGAGTATTGCGAAGGGCAAGAAGTAGCAGCGGACGCGTGACCGGGTTGTTGTAAGCGCCGTCTCAACTGACATCAAAATGCAGGCTCAGTTGGCCCAGCCCGCGAGCCGCTGAGTGTGAACACTGCTCCGACCCCGACTGGGCCACGGAAAACTCGGAAGTTGGTGTTTGACCTTCACCACAGTGTGAGCATCGACAGACGGCAAGACATCGAACTTCCAGGTACGCACTCCAGGCAGTTCATGGATGATCGACGATGCCATTTTACCGGGAAGCTTAGATACTACTAATCAGTAGTCGCATATGACTCTCACGGATTTGATCGCGCAGGCGATCCTCGCGTCGTACTTTGGACTCATTCTTGGCCTCTTCGCGCTGGTATGGCGCTCGCAAAGACAAAACTTACGCGCACAGGGCGCGTTGAGGGACAGAAATGTTCTCATATTCTCAATGCTGACCGTAGCGTCGTTCGCGCACACATGGTGGTGTAAGTCGTCTATCTCGTCATAGCTTCGCATTGCTCGCTCATACACTCGGGCTCGTCAGACATGTTCAAGTTCCTACATGTGCGTGCACGTGAATTATGCGATATCTTCATTGCGGAGCGCAGCGACGCAATACCTGCTATAGGGCTAAGTGGCCGAACAAACAACGCCAAACATTTGGCACTTTGGCGCCTGGCGGTTTACGACGGTTCGATTGAAAACAGAAGCTCTCATTCCTCGCGCAATTCTCCATTCCACACCTTCCAGCTCTGTACATGTATGCTCATAGTGTATTTCTTTGAGAATATCGCGAATTATTCCCATATACACGAATTTGCGCGCCAGACACGTCCCGACGCGATAGCAACAACCACGAATCCCGGGCTCTCGCCTCCAGACGATGCATGGCGACAGACTGGGCACGTGTGAGCGTAAAAATGTTGTGTACGTGCTGCTGCTAATGAAATGCAGTCGTTTTGCAGGTTTATTTGTTGCTCTTTCTGCTCGAGCCTCGACATGACGACCGCACGTCACCGCGGGCTTGCGAGCGGGCTGTTGGTGGCCAACTGGTCTGAGCCTTGACCTAGGATCTGAGATTTTCTGAGTACGTGTTTCTTACCTGCATACCTACTCCTCGTTCCCAATTCACCATCCGATTTTATGCCGACAGTCCACAGCTCGCATGCTGCTCTCCCGCCTCTGCGTCTTCGTTGGTGCACGGAATGTCGAACACGTCGATGGGATTCCCCGCAACACTGGAATTACGAGCACGATGTATGCAACGAATGTGCTGCCGTGCTCGTTGCACGCGAAACCCGTCGGCACGCGACAATTGTGGTGCCCTCAGGCAAGAGATGTTCGCTCTGCTGCGGATATTACTCTTATGAACATTACGTCAACGCAGACGCGTTGATGGATGGAGAAAACACGTCTCCTGCCCTCCAGTCGCGCTGCAGGCGGTGCCGAAAATGCGAACTATGTTCCGGGTGCAAGAAGATCAAGAAAAGAAGACATTTTCGAAAAAATGCGACGAACCGGCACCTCTCGGAGGCTGCTGGTGGTGTTTGGAAGACATGTAAGGATTGTCGAACCAAGGCACAAGAGCGAGTGTTGCGAAAACGAATCGAGGCCGCTGCGAGCGGTGAGTTGATGCGCCGCGAGTCTGCGAGTCCTTGTCAATAATTTTTACTGACCTTCGGCATTCTAGGTATGCGCTACTGCACGTATGGCAGCCATACCGTGACACCAGATGCGTGCCGTCGCGACGATGGTACTATCACAGCGAACTGTCGGGCCTGCTTGAACCGTATCAGTCGCCATCATGCTATAGCAAACCAGGTGATCGTGGATCCGATCCAGGACCCGAACAATGAGGCTGTGGACGACACACATGCCGACGGCGTAGAGGCGGTTGAGATCGACGAGTACGCAGATGTATTTGGCGATGATGGCGAATACATGGACATAGATTTGCCCGAGGATACCGCCGTCTCACGATCACATATAGCGTACCTTCGAAAATTCGATCAAGAGTTGGAAGCTCTCAGGCTTGAGACATGCGACTGCTGCAACGAGAGCGGCTTTGACATGGAACTCAACGAGAGCATGTGTAAGAGGTGTCGCAATGACCACCATCCACTCACGAAGCTGTTCGCCGAAGCTAACAATGTGAATCCTCGTGAGTAAAGGGCATCCTCGTCTGAAATGATACGAACTGACCGATAAAAACAGAACTTGAGCTGCCGCCCTGCCTAAAAGGCTTGACGGAGATGGAAGAGATGATTATCTCCCCCGTACTCTCAATGATGCAAGTTCGCTATACCAAAGGCCGTCAGCTATGCTATAAGGAGCATGTCGTGAACTTTTACCAGGACATTTCTCCGATTGCACACAGACTGCCGCGCCTTCCTCAAGACACGAATACAGTCATAATCCGAAGAGACGGTGTTGACCTGTCCCGCCATATCGACTTCATTGTGCGGAAGGATAAAGTCCGTGATGCATTGCTATACAAAATTGCGCATGATCCTCACTACGCGGATATTCAACTCGACGAGGATGTTTTGTCCCAGTTACCTGACAGCGGCACAGTGGTGGATCAGCTTCCGACATGCCGTGAAGGACGCCAGCGGGATGCACCTGAGGCAGCGGGTCCTATAGAGGCGGCGACTTTGGGAGATAACGAAGAAGCGGACGGTGGCATCAATGGTGACGAGGACGATCTCGGCGAGCAGCAGATCAGCGGGGTATTGAACCTTAATGAACGACGCACCGAGGCCATTGAAGTACGAGCAGCTGCGTCTGCGGTTGTCAACGAGAACCCTCGATACGAAGAACAGGTAGTCGTACCTGCGCCAGTACTCAACAACGTGCCCGTCAATGAGCGCACTCCCGGCTACATGACTATGGCATTTCCCACACTCTTTCCTGATGGCTCCGGCGACTTCTATGAAGGACGACTGCGGAAGGTCGAGCTAGGGGATTTTTTCAAACATCTGATGCGGTTTCGAGACGGTCGTTTTGCGAGGCACCGCCGGTTCCCCTGGTTCGCCTTCAACACGCTCCAGAGACAGAGAGCTTATGGCAAAGCAAGAATCTTTGTCCGTCAGGAACACGATGCAGCCAGGTTGACGGTTGCTGACGTTCGAAGCATGCTGGACGAGGGAGATGAGAGCATTGTGAAGAAGATGATGTGTTATGGTTCAGACCTCCGTGGGACCCGCGCTTACTGGCTCCAGCGGCGACAAGAACTCATGGATATGATCAACGTCTCCGGTGCACCACACGTCTTTTTCACCTTCAGTGCGGCAGACCTTCAGTGGACTGATCTACATGCACACATGCCTCGTGAAATACACTCTCTCACTCCGGACGATGACAGAACAGCACGAAGACAGCGTCGATTGGCACTGAACAATAATCCTCATCTCGCTGCTGCATACCTTGACAAGCGATTCCAGCTCTTTCATACACATGTTTTGTGCCCACTATTCCACGTCAAGCAATTTTGGTATCGCTACGAGTGGCAGGAAAGAGGGAGCGGACATCTGCACGGATTCTACTGGCTTCGTGATGCACCTGATCCAGAAGCGATCAACTGGTCTCTTCTCCAGGATCCGCAGGCCATAATTTCTGACGAGGAACAACAGAGAATGCAAAATTTCGTGTCATTCTGGGATAAGTTCATCACCGCCACAAATCCTTTTCCCAGAGACGATGAGAATGCGCCTCTTATCGGACAACATCCATGCAATAAATCTCGAGGAGATTTTGACTACACGAAGCGGGAGCTGTCTGACCTTCTCAACTGGGTCGAGAGGCATTCAAAGTGCATGCCTGGATACTGCCAGGTCAAACGGAAGGTTCCTGGTCGTGACGAACCACAGGTATTCTGTCGCTTTGACTATCCAATGCGATGTCGAGACAGGCCAGACGTTGGACTTGACAGCAAGGGGCGTATACGATTTGAGCCTCGAAGAAATGACCCATTGATGAATACATACAATCCTGCAGTAATCCTTGGGTGGCGAGCAAACATTGACCTAAAGCCAATCATGAGCAAGGATGCTGCCATAAAGTGCGTATTTATAAAATATGCACGGTGCTGCAGTCACTTACGCTTTCATGCAGTTATGTTGCAAAGTATGCTACAAAAGCAGAGAAACAGGCTCCTGCTTTTCCTGCTATGTTGGCGGAAATCGCTGGTCAGATGGACGCTGATCGGAACGTTCAAGGGGTGTGCCAAAAGCTTCTCAACAAGATGATAGGAGAACGAGCCTATTCTGCACAGGAGACAGCTCATTTGCTACTTGGCATACCTCTTGTTCGTGCTTCAAGACCATTTCAATCTTTGAACCTCTCGCGCAATGGTGGTCTACGACAGCTTCTTGATCCTGATGATCACGCCGCAGGCGAGCAGGAAGGTGCCACCCATGATGCACAGCCTGTCACGGCGAAATCATGGCTGCAACGGTGAGTGGTGTTGAGTAATATGCTTGGACCGGGCAGCTGATTCAAAAATATACAGCTACACAGCTCGAGACCAGGAGCACGAGAACAAGTCCTTACATGAGATTATGGAGAACTACACATGGTGCAAGAATCAATGGCGTCCACGACGGCAGGGCTATCAGGCTGTTGTGCGTGTTTTCCCCCGTCTGTCACCAAATCCCGAGGACGAAATGTATGATGAATACTGCCGCACAAAAATTATTCTGCATCATCCATTTCGGTCAATTGAAGAACTACAAGACATCAACGGGGAACACCTTGCATGGTCGGACCTCTTTCGTGCATGCAAGAATGCTAACCATCATCACCCGACAGATACTCTACGGGACTGGGACCGAGAGCGCCAAGCTACCGAGGAAGAAGACGACGACGACGAACTGGTGAATCCAGATGTTGCTGAGATGGACGAGGCTGACTGGCAGGTGTTTGCGCATCTGTATCCAAATGGTGAAATTCCGGTCTTTGAAGCCTGCGATCTCGGAAAGCGTCCCATCGACGAAGGCTGGAATATTGACCTCGCACATGAGCGATGGAATGACATCGATAAGATGGCATCGTACCTTGACGAACAACGGCGGACATTTGGACTAGATGCTCCACGCGACTACGGCGACGCTATTGACATTTCTACTCTCGCAAATGAGCAACACGACATCTTCAACAGATATGTGGAGACATACCAGCAAATTCTGAATGGGGAGAACATCGCGCCAATCTTTCTCAACATAGACGGAACGGCAGGATGCGGGAAAACTTACCTGATTAGGGCTATTTGCCAGGAATTACATCGTATGGCGGTGGCTCATGGTCAATCTGATCCGATTCGAGTCCTTGCACCGTCCGGCGTAGCAGCCCTGAACATCCACGGACGCACCATACATTCTGCACTTGGAATTCCCGCAACTAATGGACCATGCCTCCCTCTCGCAGGCACACGATTGGCAGCCTTCCAGCAGCAATGGAAAGGGGTTTACTTCGTAATCATCGACGAGAAATCAATGCTGGGTCAACGGATGTTAGC
Organism: Ceriporiopsis andreanae CBS 279.92; assembly: GCA_001969225.1. NCBI lineage: Eukaryota > Fungi > Basidiomycota > Agaricomycetes > Polyporales > Meruliaceae > Ceriporiopsis > Ceriporiopsis andreanae. Next base: position 15,997 of record ALYI01003444.1, read on the forward strand.
GAGAATAGACAGCCGTCTACGTCAAATGAGGCCTAAAGACTCACCGATGGGTGGCTTTCACGTGGCCCTGATCGGAGACTTCGCCCAGCTACCGCCGGTTGGAGACCGGCAGCTGTATGCTACACCGTCACTTCTTGACACCGAGCTCGCCCAATTGAGCCGAGAGGGCAGCCACCTGTACAGTCTATTCAACACCAGTTTTCGATTGCAAGAAGTTCATAGACAGCACGGCGACTCACCCGAGCAGCGCGCCTTCAAAGCCATGCTTTTGCACGCATCGAAGGGTGGCTTGAGCCACGACGATTGGACCCTCTTGCAGACCCGTACGGAAACGCAACTATCGACACCGGAGCGCGACGAGTTCAAGAATGCTGTGTCGCTTTACACAACCTGTGATGCTGTGGACGAGTTGAACTTCAAGAGTCTTGCAGATCTTGACCGACCGTGTGCAAGAATCGAAGCACGACATGACGGTGGTGCTGCCGCCAAAAAAACCAGTTCAGATGAAGCGGCAGGACTGGAGCCAGAGATTGTGATTGCCTGTCGAGCAAAGGTCATGCTGACGCGAAATGTATGGCAGGATAGAGGTCAGTCGTCCTTCTCGTGACTTCATCTCCCTTGTGCTCACCGTGATTAGGTCTTGTAAACGGTGCTATTGGAACCATCGAGGACGTTGTATGGCCCCTGGGAGCGACCCGGAGTGACCTCCCCTTAGCGGTTCTCGTCTCCTTCCCAACCTATACAGGGCCGACACTGTGGAGAACTGCCCCTCAGATCGGGTTCCCCAATGGCCTCCCAATCGTACCGCTCGTAGCCCTCAAAGCGAATTTTGAAATCAACGGACAGCACATGTCACGCACCCAGATACCTCTACGCCTTGCCTGGGCCGTGACCGTCCATAAATCCCAAGGCTTGACATTGGATAGAATCCGCATCGGACTCGGAAAGAAAGAGTTTTGCTCGGGCTTGACTTTTGTGGCTTTATCTCGCGTGAAGAGCTTGGATAGACTGGCGTTGGTAGATAGCGTCGATTACAGTCGGGTACACAAGCTTGGAGGTAGAGGACTCGAGGAAAGACTCGCAGACTATGTTCGTAGATACTATCAAGACGCAATCGAAGGCCGTTGAGGTTTCGCGCCGAAACTCACACCGTGGGACTCAGGCTGCGCTCCGCATTCGGCGCGTCCCGCGTATCCTTTATACTCATCTATTCCGGAAGTGGAGTTTTTCCGCGTATGAGGGGTCTCTGTCCCCGTCCGACTCGACGCACGGCCTTCATAGAAGGATTACCGCTTGGCTAGTGCAGACAGATCTATTCAAACAAGCCTGGTACACTGTCTGTAAGGGTGCCATGAACTGGTGGTGGAGCGAGCAGCTTTGCCTCTTCACCGTGGGTTTCTGGACTGTATTTCTGTATATTCAAGGTCTGTGTCCTACCGACGCCTCTCGCTCCTTGATGAACCTCATTTTTCTCCTTTGTAGGCCGAGCCTACGCTGTCAAATATGTCTGGGCATACATGCTGCTTGGTCAGCTGGTTGCTATCAGCGTCGCGTCAAACCTATTTTACGTGTCGTTGGTCTTGTCTCACCGGAAAGGCAAACAAACGAAACCCCTGGCGGCCCTGGATCTCTGGGCGACGGTGCTCCCCTCACTCGCCACAATTGCATACTCGCCGCGTACCTCCGAGCACGATTTCCTCCCCAATCTCCTCGTCATGCACGGCCTGATCCTGATACCCCTGATACCCTGGCCGCAGGCCTGGCACAGGCCATTAGGACTCAACCACCATGCTTTGTATTGGATGGCGGCGGCGTCGGGTCTGGAGCTTCGCCTGCACACTACCCTCACCGCCCTACGTAGCTTGTCAGCAGGCGAGCAGACTTTCAGCGCAATCGTCCATTGGCTGGGATGTCATCTGGACCACTGCATCCTTTATCGCCTGGATTGTCTTGGCGCCTCTCGAGAAACCAAGTGTCGTTGGGTCCATTCCCGACATACGGGTCCGGAGCCCCACTCCCGTCAAGCTTTATCAACGATGAAGTCGGTCCCAGACCTTGGCGAACGACCGGACAGACATGTGAGTGGTTCGTACCTATTTTCTAGAACATATTATAGGAGGGTTCTTGCCCGTATCGAGCGAAGATCGGGCCCCGTGTTTCCATGTGCTCAGGTCTTGTCTTGCATGTTATGCTACAGCATTTGTGTCATACAACAGATGACCAGGGGCATGACTGACAATTTTTCGTGCATAATTTCAGCTGGCGGGACCTGATGGAGAGGCTGCCCATCAGTGACCATGTCTGCAGCGCCGCATGCGATTGGACCGATTCAGTGCGGGGAAGTCGTTCTAAATCGAGACTAACTCTGTGATCGAATAGGTCGCTGGCTATAGGCCCGCTGTAACCGCGATGTGCGCACGATCTGACGGAAGCCCCAGTGAAGACGGTAAGTGGAGTAGGGAGTTGCATCCGCTCGTACGAAGGGAACACGGATGCGAGCCAATGATGAAGGGTATAGACAGACATGGTATTTTGGACTTGTGGTAACTTCTACGAGTAACGATACAAGAGATAAAGCACTGGAAACAAGACGTTGTAATACAGCGGGTCGAGGTATAAACATAGATACAAGAAAGCGAGGGACAGGGACGAAGCCGACAAGTAAAAGATAGAGATAAAGAAAGCGAAGGATTAATGTCCGGATTATGAAAGGATGTACGAGCTTGGAGTAAAATAGAGAACACTATGCTGTCGGCAGTTGAGTCGCGAACTGCGCAAAGCTTTTGTTGCTTCCATGGCCCGTCTCTGTCGGCGTAGCGTCCATGCCAGGTGAAACCCATCCGTCCTGATCCATTGGACCAGCGCCGAACTGCTCGAACGAGCTGAAATCGACGGCGTCGTGGGGAAAGGGAACGCTTGGGTGATAATCGATGGGATACATGAGCTCTGCTTCCATCGATGCCGGTGTCATCGGTGTCGAAGACGAAGTATCCGACGAGCTCGAGTGGACGGTGGTCAAGACAGAGATCCCGTCGCTAAGAGATGGACCGTGTGCATGGAACATGGGGTTTGAATGTGGGCTGGCGGGACGAGTCAGATACGCTATCGTGGAGGCTGACCGAGAGGGCTCACCGAATGTGTGCGTCCACAACGTCGATGCTGCGCGGCGAGGCGTACACAGAGTGGTTACCCGCGTGGTGGCTGGTATATTGCTCGAGTAGATATGCAGGGAGGGAAGCTCGGCGGTGCGCCTGAATGATGTCCTCTTCCATAACATATCCGAATGGTGTCAGAGGCGTGTGTGGCCCCAGCGCGGGAGGTCCCATGTGATCATAGAGGTGCGTTCCACTCAAGTCTATGTGCGAGGGGTGTGGCTTATCAGAACGACAGTCTGCTGCGCGAGGTGACCGCGAGCCTCGTACTGCACCGCCATCAGGGTTGGGTGGGGGAGGCATACCCCCGCCTGAGGACCCGCCGCGGAGACTGCGAGGCGTAGTGGTGAAGGGAGGCTTGGGGGAGTTAACGAAGGGATGGGACTCGTCGGAGCTGGCGCTGGACGATGCCACCGATGTCCGACGGTTGCCCTTCGCCTCAAAGCTTCCTGGCTTGCGCTTGACCTTGTTAGGTCCGCGCATCTTGCGCTCTGGGGCGTACTCGCACTTCAAGCCGCGGAGGCGGCAGCGCTCGCAGATAGGATGCTCTCCGCTGCACTGCGGACGAGAAGATATTGTCAACAACAAGCAGCCATATACGAGAATGGTGACATACCTTAGCCTTCCTTCCGCGACACTTGTCGCACGCCTGAGCAGTGCGAACCCTCGGGTGCTCCGGGGCTGTCTGGTAGACACCGGTAGATGGGTCAAGCGAGCCCGACATCGCCCACGATGGAGGAGGAGGCGGAGGCTGCACGGAGCTGGGCGTGACTGTGTGCTGCTCAGCGACCATGTGTGACGGCTCCGACAGCGAGACTGCCGAGAACGACATGGAGCGGGGCTCGTATGACATTCCGCCATTGTCTTCCATCGACACCGAGGAGTAGAGCTGACTCGCAGAGACAGGTCGTACCGGAGTCGGTTGTCTGAGGTCGTGCCCGGGGTGGACGTCGAAGATAGTGATGGAAGTGGCCGGATACTGAGCGTGCGGTGCCTCGTAGTGGTAGTGGTGGGGATCAGGTACGGACTGAGCCATCGGGTGCACGAGACGGTGCTGGAAGCCCTCTAGCATGAACGGGTCTGCCAAGTACCCCGACATGGGTTTCATGTCTAGCGCCATGGCCATGTCGTAGTGGGAGGTGTCGCGGGAGGCTAGATACGCAGGATGATCGTAGGATAGATACGAGGTAGACATTGTGTGGTTAGATGGAAGAATTGTGCAGAATTTATGTCGAGCAAACACTTGCCTGAGCGTCTTATATGAGGTTCGCGGCCGTCTCGGTAAATGGTGGGTAGCACCGGCGGCATCGCGTTTTTGGAACCCCTGTTCGCCGATCATATACTCGCCTTGGGCATGTCATAGTTGCCGATTCTTTAATTTCCTCAACGGGCCTGCATCGAGCTTTGGGATACCCGCTCCAACGCTCGGCTTTCTACTTGGATGCTTCTCTGGCCTCCCAGAGGCGATGAAACCCGTACCTCTTACAGAATTGCACGGCCACCGTGCACCTTGCGCGTGTTCCAGCCTACCACGACCATTTCTAATCCAAACAAATGTCACGGGCCTGTAAATCCCGAACGGGAACCTGCGACAAGAAATTATTAACCTCGTCACGGACTCTGTTCCTAGCACTGGGATTCTTACAACGAAGCAAGATGGTTTGTCGCCACGGCCCCCTAATACATAATGTTGTATGGTAGGCGTCGATTGGTTGTGATTCCAACCAGCCCTGCCCAAATCCAGGCTTTCCGCCCTGGCTTCGAAAACGGTCTGGGGGGTAACAAATTCCGGATGCTCTGCACCAATACTCTCGGAAAACGTCAGGGCGGTATGCTATCATAGCGACGTTTACTGACGATGCTGGTCTCTCAAAGTGTTGTGTACGTTGTGGGTCCAACAGCCGAGCCGAAAAGTGCTTGCCGCTGCACTGCAGCGAGAAGGTTGGTCGCGGAGTTCAAATCTGCCCAATTTAGAAGTTCGGTCCTATGCCGACGAGTCCCCTCGTTATTCGAGCGGGACGACATCATACCGAGTCTGCGCTACCTCGACCTGAGCATCCTATTCATGGTGATGGAAAAGTGCGATTTACTCGCAAGAACCCACCCTAGTTGCCCAATACGAACTCACCTTGAGCTTCCCCCGCGTGCACCACAGCCTGTGCACACGTGCATTTAATGTGTATTTAATTCTGTGAACGTTGAACAGGCCCTTACACTGGGAAAAACGCAGTCAGAATACATAAGAATACATTAAGATAATTATCCTGAAAAAGCCAGATGTATACCAGACGGACTGGCGTCGAGCTGCCCAGCCAGCTGGCGTAACCTCCAGATCGACGGATGTGCGCACCGCAAATCACCCGCACCGTGATCGTAACCTTAGGAGAGAAGGACTCCACTCCACTAACTGGGAGAGAATACCCCACCAAGGTAATTGCTCCGATGGCCCTCCAGCACCAAGGCCGTGATCACAACCGCTAGTGCGATGCGTACGGCATCGCACGTCGCAAGAAGCGTCTGGCGTGCCGTTTCTGTGGGTTCGCTGGGTGCGGCCTGTGTTTCAACGAACAGACAGACGAGCCAGTGCTGCTTGGCGATGCCCCTGTGTCGCTGGCGGAGGGCGTCGGCTCCGGATCACCAGAGCCAGAATCTGACCCAGAGGTCGATGGCGAGGGCGAACCACCCTGCGACTGCGTGGGAGCGGGTGCAGGGGGACCAATGTCTGTACCTGACGGGAAAGCAGGGGTGGTCTGGGCACCTGCAACCATCTGTACGTTAGTTCCTGCTAGATTCGAGACCGGGCCACCTGGGAAGGTGTAGTTTGATCCCGGGTCGTAGATCTATGGCCCGTTCAGCATGGTTTCCTTGTTGTACGATACGACTTCTTACCGTAGGATCATAGATTCCAGGGTCAGTGTCGCTGTAAGCGCCAGGGAACTTGACAGTAGGCGATGGGGATCCGTTCCCACTACCACCGATCATCACTTGCGTGCACATAGGATAGAACTCGGCCCCGCCCTGGGTTACTGCCAGATGCAAAGCGATGATCTGCGACAAGTGCATCAGTATGGGACGCAAATGGAGACCGCGAGACAGCGTACCTCGTGCCGAATCAGGTAGCCGCCAGGAGCAAGGTTCTGAGGCAGAGTTACTTCGTATGCATCGCCACTCGCTGTTTGATACGCAATTAGAAGTTGAATCTTACAAAACAAGTGTCAAGACGCGTACAACTGATATCCGCCTGATACCATGTACTCCCATCCGGTTTCTGGCCGAGCTGGTCGATCTTGAACCAGTCCGCGCCGGTTGGGTCGAACTGATCGCAGGATGTGGAACCACAAGAGGTCATGTAGGTCATGAGAGGTCCAGTATTGTGGGGCCACTACATGGAACGAATGAGCACGCAAGCGTAGGGATAGATAAAGCACTGAGCACGAACCTTGTCAATACCATCACCGCCAGACCACTGGACAGAAAAGACGCTTCCAGGGCTAGCAGGCACAACTAGTTCGGCGTTCTTTGCGCTGAGGCCGCAGATGAGATCTGTATTCGACGCTCCCTTCACAGGACCGATGTCAGACACCAGACGGATGGGACTGGGACCTGCAGCGGAGTCAATACGTGTATACACGCTCCCCAGGTGTGCAACTTGCCTTTGTAGTTGTTAGGCTGGTTGCCCGCGTACCATTTGCCGTCAATAGCAATCTCGCTCACATAGCCGTGGGCGGAGACACGTGAGAGGCTCAAAAAGAGTGTCAAGAGAACAAGGAGGAATGTAAGAGTCGTGGACATCGTGAATCGCAGGCTCGTGGCGTATAAGTGGACCTGGCCTGAGCTCGACCAGAGCGAGATGAGGGAGGGAGCAGGAGATGCCTACTGCCGGTGGACAGATGAGCCCTTATATGACCAGCGCCGTCCACTGCCAAATCACTCGCGGATGATTGTCCGCCCATGCAAGCAGGGGAGCATTGTCCGCGAGGCCCATCAATTCTGATGCCGTGCGGGGTGGGAACTTTCCATTGACTGCGTAACTTTAAAGGTTAAACGCGCTCATTTTAGTACTGCGACACGAAAGATTATACCAGAGTACAGTACAGATTGTGCTAAGGGCCGTAGCCTCGCTTGCCGATGCGACGCGGCAAGGGGGTTGTTTGGCCAGCCGGGCTCCAACGCTCTCTTGACGCGACAATGACCTCGTCTAACGCTTTGATGCAGTCATGGATAGTGGCCATGGTCCTCGGTTTGCGAAATGATCCCCATTTTGGCGATACACCTCCCGGGCCCACGCTGGATCATGGAGGAAAGAGGAAAGAGAAACCAATCATTAGCGCCCATACCGGCACGATACAGAAGAGGCGCGCGGCGACCTGGGTCTGCGCCTTGCCACCGACGTCCACGTCCCCCGGCATCCTTCATCTGATTCCACGCCTATGCTACTTGGTCTCCTAAGAAGGCGAATCACGAAGTAATCAACACGTCTTCCGCATTTTTACAGGGCGAATAGTGTGAGACGGATCATGTGGATAAGACACGCCTGAACCTCGCGCGTCACATAGATGTTTTCCACGGACTAGAGGAAGGGGGTTAGTGGGACCAGCAGCGTCTCAAAAGCCCGTCTGTGCGTTATGTTCTGATTGCTGTGTATATGTATTGCGTCCTCACTCTACGTGATCTCCCAGAAAATTCAGAATGTACGGTGAGGGTCCGGGGCATCTCGTCGCCGCTGCGCAGCTTGTGTGGAACAGAGCACGCTGTTTGGCTGTGTCGCGTGAGGATTTAATCTCAGTACGCATGCTTTCGTACTCGGATTTTATACTAGGGCAGCCAAAGGGCAGCATACAGGTTCCTACAGGCTTTGCTGTACTAGGCATCCATCATCTCCGCCAATGAGCAGGACGACTAGGATCACGAGTCTCCCATTCGCGTGTACATAGCACGACTTTGATTCCCCTGCACTCAATCAGGTGAATCCTGTATCACAATTTTGACTCTGAACCATTCCCCGGATGTCGGCGTTCCGGACTGGGCATTACCGGACTGCCGCTCGCCATCGCGCTCCTTCCGGTCGGCTTGCCTCATTGTCTAGTCACGATTCCAGGTCGTGAACGCGTTTGGTAGTCGACAGTGAAGGTAGGGGCGTTTTATGCATCTCGCTGACACGTTCTAGAACGCACGATAGGTCAGGTCGATCAGAGTTAGACATGCGGGCGTCGTGCACAAGGCGATCGTGGAGCCACCTACAGACTTGCTCGTCTGCCACACCAATCCCCTCCAGCGGTATGTCGTCCATCAAAGTGTTGCAATCCACTAGGGTGATTAAGGCCTGTGCCGCAGCGGAGGACGCTCGACGCACGCAAGTAGCTCGCCTATACACGCGTAGAAGGGCACGTATGCTAAAGCCGCGTCTCTACCTTCCGAACTTGGCTCAAAATTGCATGAATCTGTCTCTGCACGCCGGTGACTGGCACCAATAGCCATAGTTGTCAGCGCTGTACTACAAGACCGCTATGTACGATCGCGTAAGCTCGATGTCGCGTGTTCTGACGCTGCGCATCAGCTACCTTTAGTAGTTCCACCTTCTACTATGTGGCCGACTCGACCGATTCTGGCCTCGCCCCCTCTTCTATCCACTGCGGGCGATGGCTCTCACAAAACGATTTGTGTTCCTTCCAGTGGCTGTGTACGTATGTGAGCGTGAATACTCTGCGGAAAGGGGTGTCACGCTCACAGCTTTTGACAGCTAAAACTACAATATGCAACTAGCCGACAGCCCTTGCACACCCGCAACGGATGATCTGGCTCTGTGAGAAAGCATCCGCACGCTTGATAAAAGCATCCAACTCGACTAGAGCCGCGCCACCAGCCAGGCGCGAAGCGCGGTTGCAAGCTATCTCGCACCACGTCCGCGGGTAAACCGCGGGGTGAACGATAGATATCGAAGTTCAACTTCCGTCCAAACGCAGCCCATATTTCTTCGAACCGCTGCAGCGATTTCGCAGCGTAGGGCGCTGCCGGTCGCTCACTCTGCCGGTCCTTTATCATCTCTGAAATGTCTGACCACATGAGCCAAGTATGCTCGCTCAGGAGTGTTCTCAGCCCGGGAGAGCGTGCAGTCCCAATGGCCAGCTCATGCTTGGCGGTATCTCCAAGGAACTCAAGCAAGGGCTGTGCAAATTGCACCGCTCAGATGATCTACTAAGAAGTCGCCTTTGACTTCCGGGGAGCACACTCACCTGAGCGTTCAATTGAACTTCTCCCCATAGTGAACGCGTACAATTGCGCCGATAATATGTTGATAAGGTGCATTTCAGGCACATGATCCCATATATCTTCTCGCACACCAGGACTGTCTTCAGTTATCATCTGCCTATCATTTCGGTGAGTATATGTACTGCACGGGCCAAATACACATCCTCACACGATGATCTCCACGGCATGATACCTTATAAATGGGGTCCACATTCTTCGGTTCTTATCGTCGTCTTGCTGTGCATCACTGCGCACAGCGGCGTGAGCCGCCGTGAAGCCGCCACAGGCGAAGCATTTGTAAGTCGTGATGATGTGCTCAAGCAAGGAGTGTTGGCCAAGGCGAGTCAAAGTGAGGGAAGGATGTATGCGGATGATCTCCTTGAGCAACGCTATTGACGGCGAAACATTGAATCCGTCAGGAGCCTCTAGCGATTCTCGAGGATATTGCATGCTCGGGATGCGAGTCGTCGGAACCAGGATTTCAGGATACCTTCGCGTGGCACCAGAGATTCAAGGTGGACACGGTGTTCCCGAGCGAGCGAACAAGTGTTGAAGACCATTTGCAGCAGACGGGACGCCTCGTCGTCATCGGGCGAAATTGCCGCCCCGAAGAAGAGCACTTTCGCAATTTCTGAGCCCGCGACATCCTCTGGCATTGGTGGCCTGTTGCTACATCCGAGTCTTGCGAATTAATTCGTGGTAAAGCGAGAAAACGAATGGAGGACGTACCAGCAGATCAACTGCAAGCCGAAGAATGAGCTGGCCACAGTGACGATTCTAGTTACGTATGTGATTCCATCGTCGTCTTCTTCCAATGCTTCGAGCCTCTTGTGCTCCCGGATGCATATTTTCCATAAGAGCGACCAGAGAGGTCTGGCCGCGACAATGAACGGGAGCACGAGGGAATAAGCCTTCTCGTTGCGATAGCGCGCGCAGGGAACATCTGGCCAATGAGACTGAACTTCCGTAGGGGACGCACGTTCCTTCCATAGGCGACCAATAAGACTGACAGCGGATAGGTCGAGGAGATGCAACACACAGAGCATATATAACTGAGATTGACGCGATGTTAGTTTTCCCCGACTGGACTGAGATAGAAAAGCGACATGTACCTGCACCGCTTCGTCCGAATCTTCACTAGTACGCGGATACTCATCTTCGTCCATCGCGATTGTGAGCAGGATGTCGTGTAGTTTGAAATTGATGAAAGGATCCAGAAGCTCAGCTTGTACTTTACGATCGACGTGGTCATGGACCACAATTTCCCGAATAACTGCGACAGCCACAATCCGTCCTGGGTGTTTGAGATCGTATAATCTTTTCAAATTCTCCACTGCTTGCTTTGGCGACTGGTTTTTGAACCGAGTCGCGAGTTCTTTTTCTTGAGGCGACAGGTTGATAACCACTGGTAGAACATTATACAATTGTGATTTAAGGCGTAAAACTTGGCCAAAAATGCTGATGAGATACGCACTGACGCAGTACTGATGATTCACTTGCAGCTAGATGGCTGCAACTTGCACGGCGACTGGCCCAGTCACGGTGGTTCAAGCGCCGAGAGTCGATGAGCGGAGGACGCTGTTGGCGTCTATCGCGTTCCCTCCGACTTCCAAGTTGTCAGACCCGCGATAATTGTTGCACACTTAACAAACGACTCTTGTGGACTACTCTTGGCGCAGCTTGCGAAGGTATGGTGCTAGTTCATTCGCACGTTTGACGCGTGGACTCATGTTTTATAAATGGATCTGTAGAAGGTCGCTAGACCATGACCGCCGTCGCTCAGAATAGTGACCCACCATCACCGATTGAGAAGGAACATGCACCTGCACCGCAGCTCATTGAACTTGGCAACTCACAATCCTTCTAATGAGAGGCGAAACATCACGTACCCATCGATGAGCCTGAATGCTGCGCAGTGCGCTCAGCGCAGAATGTCTTCGAATGCTCTGTAGCTGGCTCGGTGCATCTGGCCTGATATACCTTCATCTCTCATAGCCTAGATCTTTGTAGATTCGGTGCATCGAAGCCATAAAGACGAGGTCGCCCTGTATCATCGCCGCCAAGTTGAATTATTGCCCTGATCATCTGCGATGCGTTACATCCCACTCTTGCTCATTTTTCTAGGCATTACTACGTCTATTTTTGCTGCTCCTACCACTGAAGAGGAGTGTGTAGGACCAACAACGCTCTCTACATACATCGGCAAGGACCACAATGTGCACGTCGAGGTGACCCGATGCGCGAATCTAACACCACAGACTAGTCCGCTCAACGAAGTACTGGAGAGTGACAACGTTTGTGGTGCGACGTGTGCGTACTTTCTGACTTTCACTCCCAAGCGGAGAGCTAATCGCGACTTTCAGGTACAATATACTGTTGGTCGCCCGCTGGCGGCGGTCCTGACCCCAACGAGTGTCACGTAATCGCTGATGCTCTACTGTACGACAGCCAGAATGTTGGTACGTGCCGAAATCTGGTCAGATAGCTCCACACACTCACACAACGTACTATGCTCTAGGCGCATTGTTTGTCTTGGATCCAACGAATGGTACACAACAGGTTACAATGCAGTATCGGAGCTGCATGACCTACATGCTCAACCAAGACATCGTCCCTATCACCTACTGCCGTTCTGACTGGGTGAGCAGGGATCTCAATTTTTTGTTTAACCTCTCAATAATCGAAATACCGCAGTCTGCAGTCCTTGACTGGGTTGCCTTTAATTGTCAAGCCCAGCAGAATGCCCATGGCGGGCTATGCGTCGCAACCGACCAGAGCTGGTATATTCAGTGCGTTCCCGCAGACCTTTCGTTGTGCCATTGCTGACCTCAGATTCGTAGAGTGCAAGCTACTTAAAGCAGAGTTAATCGTTTCATTGCGATATTGTATCCGATACTCTCTTGTTCCCACTACTGCACGTTGTGGCGATACCGCGCCTTTCCATACGTGCATCCCACAAGTGCGTTCTCGCCCTGTTCTGTTGACAACAGTCGATCTACTACGTCCATCGAATAATCAGTTCTTTCGAGGAGCAACTATCACCTCCGTCACGCACGTGTACCGCTTTTCCATTCCTCCAAGCGTTTTTGGGACGCATATCCCCGCTTCTGCTTGACCTTCCATTCGGGAGACAAGGGGATTTATGACCGTGTCTGTTAATTCATCAGTCCATTTGATCTATCCGTCATGTGCAACACAAGGTCGCCTTCAAGAAGCAGCCTCTCCGCCTCTACTATGTTAGAGGAGCCTTCTTGTGGAGTCGTGAGGTTGGTGGCCTGTTGCACAAGGTCAGCATCACATCGGGCCGGGTCTGCCTTGATGTCAACTCTAACAAGCATCGAGGTCACAGGGATTGACGCGTGCCAAAACATCCCCTTTGAAGATGACTCCCGCAGACTTATAAGAGGGGAGAGGTGGACGTCGGGACAGGACAGTCGGTTCTTCGAACTTCACGGTCCACTCATTACGATGCAGCCGCTTGCACTTGCTCCCTTGTTAGCGCTGATCGTAACCGCTTCCGCGTCTGCGGTTCCCCGGGACTGCAATGGTCCGACAACACTCTCCACGTACATCGGCAAGGATAGCAACGTCAAACTCGAAGTATCCCAGTGCGACAACGCACCCCTCCTCGAGGTTCAAGACATCGCGAAGAGAGACAATGTGTGTGGCAATAATTGTGAGCAGGTGCCGGCCGTGTAGCTGCGTGAGCAATCTGACTAGAAGTCGACAGGTACCTCATTCTGCTTCACGCCTTCCGGTGGCGGGCCCGATCCCAACGAGTGTAACGTCATAGCCGACGCATTGCTGTACGATAGCCAGAACGTCGGTGAGGGCCTTCCTGCCCTTCACACGTGTAAACAAATGCTGACGATAGACAGGCGCACTATTCACGCTGGATCCGACCAACGGAACCCAGAGAATCACCATGCAATATCGGAGCTGTGAAACGTACATCCTGAACCAGGACGTCGTGCCGATCACCTATTGTCGTACTGACTGGGTGAGCAACAATCTACCCTGTCTAGGTCTCACTGGCTTCTGACATCATATTGTTGGTTCCTATAGTCTGAGGTCGTGAATTACCTTGCATTCAATTGTCAAGCTCAGCAGAATGCCCACGGCGGTTTATGTGTCGCAACCGATCAAAGATGGTATATCCAGTAAGCGCGGTCCAGCCGCTTTGTCGTGCCTATTACTGACCCTGACTTTAGGGTACAGAGTACGGCATAGCGTAGATACGTATCCGAAGGACACTTCCACACTTTTATGCGAGATCAGCAAAGCCCATACGGCCCTTGCCAACATCGAAAGTCGAGTAGACGTTCTGCAGGAAGACATCCCCCACAATCCAGAAGTCCTGCTTCGCGTCCTGCGAGCCCACTATGCCGCCGATGCAGTCCGACGAGTCGCTCGATTTGGGACCCATAGTGAAGGTCTCGCGCGAGATGTTGAACTGCTTCCCGCCGAACGTCATGCTGACGTCGGGGACGGCGTTGCAGGGCACGGTGTAAAGGCCAGCACCGGCGTCCGGTGCCTCCTTCGCACCCGGGATCGCGGCGTACAGGCTTTTGACGGCACTGGAGCTACCGATGATGAGGGTGGTGCCGGTGTCGATGATCACAGACGTGTTGCCGACGGTCTGATTGCCGTTCACGTTAACGCCGTCCGTGTTGATTTGCCAGTAACCCTGAAAAGCGGATTGTCAGAGAGCACGATAAACGCAATCACCGAGAGCGACTAACCTCTTGGGTGACGTTCACGTAGGTGAAGTTGCCCTTGTATGAGGCATTATTCGCACCGCCGATGAACAGCTCCGAGCCGTTTTTAGCTAGCTTGAAGGAGAAGACCGCATCATCGGTCTTGTTTTGTGCGATGAGGGTATGGATGAGGGGCGAGGCGTTGAAGTCGGAGATGGAAGGGAATGCCATGCCCATCAAACCGTCGGGAGGGAACTCGTCCATCGCAAAGCCCTCCGAGTAGGAGAAGGCTGAGCCCATGGTTTGGTTAACGGCCTGGATCGAAACGTCAGCGATCGCTCCCGACTACGGCACAAGAGGAGAGACTCACAGTCATGTTGCCGATGCTAACCGTCTCGGCATACTGGACGCCCATGACGGAGGAGCCGTCGCCATAGGCAAGATGGAACGGCTTTAAGAGCGCATGTGACGTATTGCTGCTCTCCGCATGGTAGACGGTGTGTCCGTCGCAGTTGTAATTGCACCAGCTGTTCGCGACGAACAAGTCGCTGCTGCCGGTGTCGAAGTCGACGGTGAAGTTTTGGGGAGGCGTGCCAATAGATATTTGGCCGTGCCACATGTCGTTGTGATCATTTTGCAGAGGGATGGGGCCAGCTCCGCGTTTCAACAACATAGAGCCCTTCGCCAGCGGATGGACTTTGCCGGTGTTTTGCTCATATCGAGCGAACCCGTTTTGTATTTTACTATGCGATGCGCGTGAGTAGAGGTAAAGGCACACAATATGTGCAAGACTTACGCAGTTCTGAAGTCACGGTGGCGATTCATGGCAGTCGCGTTAACGACGCCCCCGCCGCCAGCGGTGAGACCACGTTTGCTCAGGGCAACCACCGTGCCAGCACGGGTAGTCGCACTCTGGAACTCCTGAGAGGCCTGCTCAACAGGAAGCGCAGTGGCGAGGAGGAGAGACGAAAGCGCAAAGGTGATGGTCAACATCGATGTTCAGTTGAGATTTGTGAGTGTGAAGATGGATGTTTGAAGACAAGTTGCTGATGGACTTAACGCCCATGAGGGCCCTGATTTATACCTCTGAAGCCCGGAAATTTATGTGGAGAGCGGGAAATGTCCAGTCCTTCTACCGCACGTATCGACATTCCGCCCGACGCGGCGCGCGCGGAATTGTTGCAATTTAGACCAAATTGTCGGTAAACGTCGGCCCTTCGAGAAGGCCCGCTGCGGATAGCAGCGGCATGACGCTAAGCGGAAAGAAGGACTGAAAATTTTCGTTCAGTTTCGAGGTGTTATACAAGGGTTCCACAGAGATGCTCAAGGTGCAGAGAGGAATGGGAGAGCGACGCGCAATCGCAGCGTGTTTGGTCATGTTAGGATCGGAAGCTGGAGCGTGCCCAAATAAGTAAGTATGGGCCCGCGGTCTAGAACCTGCCATACTCCGCCCACTTCGAGGGCTCTTGGCGTATCTGGATCTCCTGCTGCGTCTCTGGAATCTCTCCAATATCCTCGCACCACTCCTGTGTCAGCGATAATAAACTTCAGGACCTCTGCAATGACAGGGATGCAGTGGCCGGGCATACCTCAGGATGCTGTTGTATGAAAGACCTCATCAACGTCTTGCACTCTTCGTCGTCCATCACGACTACTTCGACGCCTCTGCTGCGCAGAAGCTCTTCGTCGCCCCGAAAGTTCTCGTTCTCACCGATGACGACTCGAGGGATGTGATATAGCAGAATAGCGCCGGTGCACATGCTGCATGGGCTGTATACATAACATCAGTGCACAATTGCTCTAGTATTCCAAGGGCGATGTGCAGTTAGCGGAAGAGCTTTACCTCAAAGTCGTGTACTGTAAAGACGATGTGCATCAGCAGTCGATTTCTCAAAGCGTATGACGGCGGTCAAGCGGCGGTTCCGGATGCCAACGGCTCGCGTGACCCACACAAACGTACCATTGTCGACTGCCTGTATACTTCAGCCTTCTGCCTCTTAGCAGCCTCCAAGGCCGAGATCTCCCCGTGAAGGATAGCAGACGATTTCTGTACGCGTTCATTATGCCCCTTCCCTAGGAGGTTGGCGATCTTCGGATCTGTGCCGTCGTAAATAAGCGCCGCTCCGATAGGGACCCCGCCTTCGTCAAAGCTCTTCTGAGCTTCCGATAGAGCGATTTTCAGACCGAAAGCATTGCTGACGGCCATTGTGCAGACGAGCGAGCTAACGCGGACTGAAGCAAACAATGGCAGGTGCTGGCAGGAGGTAGAGGGGTTCGCGGCGGATATTGCCGGGGCGCAAGACCTCTTTTTCCGGCTAATGAACACGAGTTCTGCGAACATCGTTCTACGCGATACATTTCTCTTCAGGGATACACTTTGTACGTCTATGTCTAGTCCCACTTGATAGGTGCAGAGTAGCGTGTACCAAATAGCCCCTCTTGCTTCGCCTTGATTTCTGCGGTGACACGATCATGAGCCAGCGATTGCATAGATTAGTGATAGGACCTACGGAGAGCGACGTGCTTGGAGAAGAACCGGGCCCAAGCAAGGTTTCCTGCGTAAAGCGGGATCAACAGGCTGCACATAACGGCCGCGTCATCACACTGACCCATCATGTACCACACGTTAGGCACGCCAACCTCCCGCCAAGCAGTCCTGAGCTCGCCTTCGTAGTTCAAACCCCATACTGGGGTGAGGGGCGAGTTGGGATCTTCGCCAATAATATTGCGAATTGGCCCTCTGTAGTCGTCAAATCTACAACACACGGTATAGTATTAGCACTTGAGTCTGTGTCCTTGTGCATCAGCTGGCGCAGACTTACCCAGTGGCGAACATGACGACGTCGGCCTCCACCTCCGTGCCATTCTCAAACCTGAGCCCCGTCTTCGTGAAACGCTCAATTTGGCTATCGTTTTTGACCTTGATTTTGCCGTCGATGATCTTCTGGCACGCGCCAACGTCTTTTGCCCAGCGTAAGCGACACATCAGGCATAGTCACGGCTGCGAAAGCGTACCGAGATAATATCCGCCACCCCGCTTCAGAGCAAGGAACACAAAACCCGAGTCGTCTTCTCCGTAGTTGATACGGTACCCAGTCTTCTTGAGGCCTTCTGTAAGCGTCCTATGGTACCCATCAGCATCTCAGGGTTACAACAGCCCAGACGGTGGACATACTCGTCGGCTTTGTGGATTTCTGCGGCTTTCCGTTTCGCCAATTCCTTCATGAAGCGGATAGGGATCGAGGAGTCGAGGCGATCGGCCTCCTCGGTCGGCGGGCCACCATCCCAGAACAATGCTACAGGAACGTGTTAGACGGTGAGTTACGCCATCCAGAGGTGCACGTACGAGACATCATGCGCGGCATGCCCTCCTTCGTCGACATGATGTATGTCGAGCTGCGCTGGAAGATGGTCACGTCTACTTGCATTGTCAATAGTTGCGCAGACCGAAATTCGCGTAACACGCTCACCAACGCCGTGGTCTGCGTAATCCGACGCGATATCGTGTGCTGCAGAGTATAACTGAGTGAAGAGCTGCCAGGGAGGATGCGCACGATCGTGCGTACCTGAGGTGCACGCCCCTATGATGAAGACTTTCTTCCCGATGTGATCCTTCGCTGAGTGGTGAGCAGTAGAGTGGAGGATTTGGCCTTGGAACTCTTCCTAAACGGGTGTCAGGGGCATAGGGCGCTGGATGCATCGATCGGTCAGTACGCACCTGTCCAGGAATATTCGGGATCTTTGGTGCCCCGCCGCCAAGTCCGAGCGCGAAGACCACATGGTCGACGTTCAGCACGCGCTCCGTGCCGTCTCCCTTCTTCACGGTTACTGACCACTTCCCCGTTTTCTCATCCCGGGTAGCTTTGGTGGCCGTGGAGGAGGTCCAGACGTTCAGTTCTAGCGCCTCCGCGTAGAACTCGAGCCAATCCGCGAGCTGTGACCAGAGACGAAGGGCTCTGTTAAGGACGTCCGGGCGCAATGTAATGACACCCTACCTTTTGCGCGGGTGTATAGACTGGCCAGGAATCAGGAAATCTAACAGAGAACGTCAGACAAGATTTGCGAAGTTCAGAACCAGAGCTTACGGGATGTATGGCATGTGATCAAACCCTGGGATACGGCTAAGTTCCAGGCTCATTCGGCGCGTCTGGCGAAGCTACTCACAGACGGGATCGTGCAGACATAATGCCTCGTAGCGGTTCCTCCACTGGTTACCAATCCGAGGTTCCTTCTCCACTATCAGGGCGTCCGTGCCGAGGTGCTTCAAGCGCGCAGCAAGATCGAGCCCGCTCTGCCCACCGCCAATAATGAGCACTTCGGGATCGTGGTCCGCGAATTCCTTCTCCCTGCGCCGTTGGTCAAGCCACTTCCCGTGACTCGGCTGAAAGCTGCGCAGCGAGCCGATGCGTTCCGGGTGGCCCTTCAACTCCTCGAGGTTCGTGCTCACCGTCCACGCGCGCCATACCCCCTGCTGATTAGGCACGAGCCGCGCGATCCCAAGCCCCGTAGCTACCGCGGTCTCGAAGGCGAAGTGCACGGTGAGCCACGCGACATCCGCCCACGGCCTGTCGAGCTTCGCTTTCAGGAACTTCACCCCGCCGAACTGCGACTCCGCGAAACGGTCCTCGAGGAACTTCTGTATGAGTGGCGCGCCGTGGAATGTGCGCAGGTCCCAGGTGAGCGCGAAAATGTCGCGCCACCAGCCTTCGGGGTCAACGAGCGCGAGGATGCCGGGAATGTCGCGCGCCTGGACGGCCTTTCCGAAACTACTTGTCCACGTCTCCGCGACTTTGACGGCGTCGAGATCGTCAGGGATTGTCACTCCGAGTTTCTCGAGTGTGGGCAAGCTCGGCTGGATTTCGGCGGACATCGTAGCAGGCTTGCGCAGGTATCTGTGTGGGTGCGAGGAACGTAGGGATCAGGAGGGCAAAGCCTCTCAAGCAAACTTCGCGGGCTTTAAGCCCGGGACAACATGGTGGTGGGACGAGCCGGCCGCGAAGAAGCGTATCGCGATCGATAGCACAGGTGATATTCTGTCGATGACGAGCGATTTGCTATACATTGCCCAAAGTGCTCTCACGCACGTCGCAGGCATCCGCAGGCCCTGGCGGAACGCCAGTCGTCGCCTGTTCGAACCCGTTAGAGGGAAGTCCGTCACGACGCACGTCGCGTTTCACGACATTGTATCGTAGGGTGGGCGGCTGCGAGCGGGCATCCTAGGGCGACAGTGTCCTCCGCGGCGCGATCAAAATTGTTGCACCCCTATTAGCGCGCTGGATACCTGCGATGTAGACCCGTTTGCTCACCGTCCGTTCGGACATCAGTATGCCCGAGGGCTTAGTTTCCGCATGTTTTCCCTGGTTGCTCGTATCAGAAGCTTCGTGTTTGAATGGGAACCAAATGGAGAGCACGATGTTCACGGACGTTGCACGTCGAATGTTGAAACGAGGCCTACAGCGAGCAACGCATGCCTGAGGCTGCCCTGCAAGGAGCAGCAGCACCATGGCAAACACCGGCTCCTTCACGTCTTCAAAACAAAGAGGAATGCAACGCTAGTATTTCAATCTCAATCGGTCCTTCGACTCTCATTCGTAGACCACGAGAAGGCAACAGAATCAGACTGAGCTTACAGCACCGGCATCGTTATCAGCTGTGGCATTTGTTGCTGTCTCAGCGTCGTTTGTAAGGATATGGTGGCGTCACGCACCCGTGTATGTGTTCTCCCGTTGGCTAGTCCCTCTATTATCCGCGAAGACACTTCCGAGTCGAGTCGTTGGGAAGTAACTTAGTATCGGCGCGTTTCGACCTGATTTTTTTTTAAATGTAGAACGGTTCGCTGCGGCTAGCGATTTTCGCCCCAACGCGGCTGGCGACCTCTGAGCCATTGTAATATGGAGGAGTACATGATGAGGTAGTAGAAGACGATGACCACGCGCCAGTCACCCAGGCTAGAGTGTGATTATATCCGTGACTTCGTGACATGTCGCGCGCGTCACGATACTACTACATACTCCCTGTCGGTTTATCCTCCTCCTTGCAGTTGAGTCGGAACATGACGCGTCTACTGACCTTGCGAAACATCCACGGCTCCGCATATGACATACCTTCATATGTTTGACCTCATTCATGCGCACGGAGAGCTTGTGTCACAGAGGCTAGGACAATAGATAGTACTGCGTCCGCTCGCGGAGATGGAACGTCGAAATTTACAAGTACATCAAGAGTGTATGTATACAGGTGCATACCGTTAGACAAATGCTATGTACGAGACCTCCGCCATGTACAGAAGCGTGTCCCACCACGTGTCGATGTGCCAGTCCATGCCTGACTCCGTGACGTTGCTCACGGTAAGCGGTTTGAGACGCGCGTTGAACTTCTCGGAGCTATGGAGGGAGCGCAGCGCGGTGAAGACGCGAGGCGGCTTGGAGAACTCCACGCCTTGGAAGGAGACATGCCCTTGAGTCTCCCGGGGTGGCTCATTTTCCGGACGAACGTCTAGCGTGCTGTACGTCCCACTGGCGATATCTGTCCGCGCGGCGTCGTAGGCCAGCCAGGACACGCCAGCATTGTAAATGATCGAGCCGTCCCGAGAGTCGACGTGCACGGTGAATCCTTCTCGCGTGATATTGTCTGCGTAGACGGTGACACTTCTGGCGTGCTGGGGGTTTGTATCGAGAGTGTCCAACCAACAGACAACCTTTGGAGGTCGAACGTATAATTGGTCGAATACGACCTTGTGCTCGCTTTGCGGGCGTATCTCGGACCAGTGCCGGTAGTCGCAAAGCGACAGTCTACCTGACTGGATGTCCGGGTTGGAGGCCGGGACCATTAGCCAGGAGATGGCGGAATGATGGTGCACGGTATCGGAATAGGACGAGGATGTCAACTTGGCGCTCGTTGCCGACACGTTCTCAACAACACCCCGGAGGCGGAAATTCTTCTCGCGATTGATGTCAAACGAGTAAAGCCCGACAAGAATACGCGGGACAAAGGGATGGGAGGAGTTGGTGTAGTGGATGATTGTTGGGACGGGGTTGCGGATTTCTGTGTTGTTCTCTACGACACCAAGCTCGAACGCTGGCGGCGTGAGCGCGCTAGCGACATGACGGCCGGTGAGGGAAACAGTGAGAGGTGATCCTGAGAACGACTCCGCGGATGCCTTGACACTGCTCTTCACCCAGCCCTCTCGAGTATTACGGAGAACGCTCGCAGTGTAGGCCAGGACGACGTCCACGTCCTCGTCCACGTCCTCGTCACGTTCCAAGACGGAGGCCCTCTCCATGCTCAGATTTACGGCGCCAGAGAGCGATGCAGGCAGAACGATCGGGTTGTCATTTTGACCTTGCTGCACCTGAAATGTAGTGTACCTTAGACATGTCGTAGTATTCGATGACCTACGACGACGTACCAATAGTCCGAGTTCGGTGGTGACGAGTTCGTGCAGGCGTGCGAGATACCTGGTGTCTACATCTCTGCCCTTGACAGATCCATCTAGTGCTGCAGCTCCTGCGCGTGCACCGCTACCAGCTGGCATCGCACTGATGACGATTTCCTCACCCTGTTGACCACGTAAGCGATCTAGTGTATTTGGAGCGGACAAAAAGTCTCACCTTCAACGCGGCGCCACACAGTACACTTGACCTTGCTCTCGGACGGCTTCGTAATTGCCCGTCCATCGAGCGAGAACCAGTCGTTCTCCTCCATGATTCCCGCTGATACCAACGTAGTACGCACGTCGGCCAAGGACTCGTGCGCCTCCGCATAGTGCGTGTACGGGGTGCCGAGTATGTCAAGCGGTTCCGATGCACGGCTGAGCCTCGAGGCGGAGACCAAAACCCTATATAGCCCTATAGGCTATATCTGCGTCCCTCCTCCACGCGTCTTTAGCGAAATACATATAGAGCGCATCAGCCGCGCGTCCGCCGTCAACCCGACGCGCATCTTACGTAATCACTCTACATTCCCTCATCCAGACGTCCTCTTCCCGGCAACGACCAGTACCATCGTTGCCACAACTAGCGTTGAAGCCATCGCTGAACCGACAGCTGCGTCCTTAATCTCTGAAAGCTAGTTCCAGTTCCTGCTGCAATCGCTCAAGGACTGCGTTTCAGCGATAGCAGGATGCTGAGCTCGCTGACCGCCGCAAAATCCAGGTGCCTTTCAATATACTTGCTTGCAAGATTCCAAGTCCATTTCTGCCTATTTTCGACTTAGCGCGATCTACAGGCTTGTATGTTGCCCATACAACGCCTATCCTTGCAGCGCCTTGAGGATTATGTCGGTCTTCCCAACACCAGAACAACGTTTGTGCCCTCCAGGTGACCCAAATACGCATTAATCATCGTCATGTCGCCCAGAGGGTTCACCTTCGATGCTCTCTAGCCACCTAACCTAGAAGATAATATAGGTCACGGAAGCAATTGCAGGGGCTACTCAATGGGCGGTTTGCGTGCGGTGGCCACGTTTAGAGGATTCTAAGATACTCCATTCTGATCAGCAAATCGGGGATTCTCGCAAGCTGGTGAGCTGTAATTCTGCATAGATCCCTTGATGACCTGATAGATTCATGACTTCATGGTGGTAGCGCGGAACTCAGCGTGACATACGACTCGATATTAGGGTTCAAGTCATGTCCGCTGGGACCCTTCCGCATTTCCACGCCAGCCGCTCCGTCGAACGAGGACCCTGGAGATGTCTCTTTTCAAGAGGAAACGGACCGCTGGCTGCGCTCTCACAGGCCTGACCGCACTGCCCTGCTTCGCCGGATGCAGTTCACGGCTGTGTTGCTCTATTTTATGGTTTCTAGCAAGAACGACACGGGCGGAAATACGACACGCAAGCTTAAAAGGGTAAAATGATCGCATAGCTGACTGTTCTCTCCCGATTACAACAGACGATCAACGAGCGAGCCCGCCATGAACTGCGCAGCAGGATATCCCACCGCGTTGGCGTTCCTCACCGCAGCCTCATGTTGCAGTTAGCCTCTCCCGCGTACGTCCATCGGCTTCTTCATCAATCACGCCTGACAAGGGTTGATCTCGCAGGAAACCCACGCTCATATCAGACTTGCGCCCGGTACCTGTAGAGCTCTAGCGTAATCCCAGCACGTACATGTGTAGCGCGCGTCGAACATATATCCTGCAGGTTGTGTCTCACATCTCGTCTCGCCACTTATCAGCCATGGGCACCTCGAACTCCCCACCAGACGTTATCCGCCGCAAATCTCGCACATCCACCACGAACACGCTCGATGTGCCCGTGAAAGGCTTTTTTGCTCGGCATTTCATGTTCTTCCTGTGCATATGCCTTCATCTTGGGCTGATCGGTGGCTATCTCGTACTCGGATTGCTCGAATTCTTCCACCGTTCGTTTTCGGCGAGAAACAACCTCCTCACCGAAGTCGCTGTCTGGGCCTACAGTGTGGCGCCAAATGCGATCTGCAAGGTACGTAGCAGCCGATATCTCAATATCCAACGTCTCACTCGCTCGCTCGATGTAGGTGTACACCATCCTGGTGGCGATGGTCACACAAGGACTGGCGTTCAGACGCAATTTCCGCGCCCGAGAGGCGTCATTGACAGCGTTACATGAGAAATCCGCCGCATGGCTGTCAGTCGGGGCTGCAATGATGGCGATGTACCGGCAATTTCACCTCCGTGCAGCTCGCGTGGACGTCGCATTGATCGTCCTGTACCTAGTCCTCATCACCGTCCTACAGACGACTGCATCTGGTCTGGTCGTGATCACGTTGATCCCCAGCCAGACGCAGGCAGCTTTCGCTCAGGTGGCCGCGCTAGGCGGCGTGACGGCCAAAGAGTAAGCCACGTCTTTGTACGTGCCTGGTGTTTTTTGCTCACCCTCATCTAGCATTGAAACCGCCTATCCGATCATCAGTCTCTTGCCACTGCTGGGCGTCGAAGTGACCGACCTTGGAGTCCAGGGGAATATGATCTACAATATCCCGAGAATAGTTCAAGGAGACGTGGGCACAGCAAACACCTCCGCGGTTACGTTCAATGTCACCTGTGGTGCCATTGCCGGCCTGCGACAATCGAACTTTGCTACTGACACGACAGCTTCCGTTGGTGGACTCTATTCCTTTCATATCGACGATAATTTGGGTGATGTAAATATCACGGCAGGTGAGTATCTTCGTCTACTCCGAACGACTGAGACTTACGAGAACGCCATTGACAGCGCCACGTTCGTTAAGTATTCGCTCTCCCACATCATCACAAGTCCCCGTTATTATTGCTGCATCCACGGGCATTTCTATTCTCGATGACGACGAGGGTGAAGGGGACGCAACCGCAGCGATCAATCCTCCAGTCCTCTCATGCCAGGAAGCAGGGCTTAACTGCAGTGTGTACTTCGACTCCCTGCGTTGAGCATTCTTTTGAATGCCGTCAGATCTCGTCAGTGGTGTTCAAATTGTCGCCTGTAATGTCGGCGCGCAAAACGGCACTGTCGCAGTCAACGTGGCGACGGGATTGCCTACCCCTTCCCATTCTCCCTCTTCAGCTTGGACCGATTGGACATTACCCGAAGCACCCACAGATCAACCATTTCTCGCACCTGTACGTACTCTCACTAGCAAGCTCGTCCTCTTCGCGGCTTACTTCATTAATCTCTAGGTCAGTCAGCTCGCAGCCTTGTCCCCACCAAGCGCTTCAACGATTACATATATCATCGACAACGGCAACACTACCGTGACCGCGGGTCTGACTTTATTGGAGGAGTGGGTATTCAAAGTCATCTTGAGGGCGCCGCTGACTTGCCCATCCTTCAGTACTTTGAACGAGCTTCTCGGATACTACCACTCGCAGACGACACAGGTGACATTGAGCCAGTTGAACTCTGCTCTCGGAACAGCCATCGCGACAATCTACTGGAGAGGTTGGTGATTGATCTGGCTCTGTTAGCTTCGAGGATTAACATGCCGAATAGCCAGTTTCAGACTGGCCAGTATGACAGCTGCTGCTCCGAACGCCGCTGCAGTGGATCCGTTCAACGATACTATAGTACAGCTCAGGGTACGTTGGGCCAAAGGTACTTTGCTTACGCACCCGCTAACTGCTATACAAGGCGAACACAGCTGCGGTCCGTCATGCTGCTAATTGACTTAAGAGGTATCCTCGTTGACTTTCTTCTCTAGCCATGGGTAGGATTCGTGGTGTCGGTAGTCCTGCTAATACTTGCCGTTATCCTCACATTCCTGTCGAACGACCAGCCCGCGCTCGACGAGCTCGGTTCACCCGGAGTCCTGCAGCTGGTATGGCTAATGGCGCGAGACCCCAAGACACCCAAGACACTGAGAGACAAGGTGAACAAGGAGGCGCCAGACAGTCTCGACTTGTTGGAGGCAGGACGCCAGGTGAAGTTCTTGCCTAGGAGAGCTTTCGAAGATTCAGACGACTACGAAACGGCCGACAAGGTTCGTCCGGAGGCTCAGATCTGCCCGGGGCATGATCGCGGCAGCTCGGGGCAGAGTAGCGACAGGAAGGTCAGCTATGCCGAGACGACGGGCACGCCTTCAGTGAACGAGCTTGCCTCGTGAATATCATCTAGACGAGTAGGGTGCGGCGATATGGTCGTTATATCCCGCTAATTTAGGCTGGGCCCAATTGTTATATTCTTGAAATCAGCGATTTGACTCAACTCACTCTTCGTTGAAGTTCGCGGACGCGACATGTATGCCACACATTGACACGAATATGGAATGATACTCGTTCCTGCGACCGAAAAGGTAGGTTAAGCGTTGAAGGCTGTATCGCCAGCTGAAGATGGGATTTGGTGCTGATCAGGTGTGGCCACAACCACTCAATGGGGTGTTTGGCGAGAATTTCAGTGGCGCCAGGATGTAAGGCGCCGGTGGATGATGGCGGGATTATGCCTATTTGGGCTGAGCGGCGGGATGATTACCGTGCCACGGACTGCAAACCTGACGTCTGTCGCAATATACCCTGTTCGATTACGAGATACGCTTCAAGACTTTGTATCATCGTGCGATAGCCATGAAACTATCGTACGTGCATTGTCGGGCCGTTTGCGAGCCGTAAGAAGCCGCTGCGGCGCTGCTTGACTTTAGGACTACTTGTTAGAAGGACTGCGCGGCCGATGGGGGTCGCAAAGAGCACGCTCTCTTGATATAGTGTGCATCACTGTACCACTGGAGGATTTGGGTCTCTGGTTGCTCGTCTGTACACCTGGACAACTGACAACTGACTTTCATAAGCTAACTACGTTACATGGAAGGAGCTCGTATATACCGCGGCGCCTAACGTGTTTTTCGACTGCTCGCGCGCGGGTCGTCGACTCTGTCCAGACCCACCACCACCAACGGGCAGCACAACCTGGTGCATCCTCCGTTTGCGACTTTCTTGGTTCTGCAAGCCTTATCATCTCTATCAAGATCTGAATTGGCCGCTCTCGCACGCTCGGCGCCCCTGAAGTTCGCCGCTTAGGAACGGGCATCTTACGCGAAATGGCGCCCCAAGTTTATTATGCACTTGCCAACTGGGACGGTTCACTTTCTACCCCGCAACCTCCAACACAACCTACGACACCTGCTCCAGAAGAAGATACCCACACATCGACTGTGCACGACGAGCCATACGAAGATCGCCCTGATAAGCTCGCTATGCCAGATCCGCTCAGTCCTGATCACTTTCTCACCGCGCATCCTTCGGTCGCGCACAC
Organism: Ceriporiopsis andreanae CBS 279.92; assembly: GCA_001969225.1. Taxonomy (NCBI): domain Eukaryota; kingdom Fungi; phylum Basidiomycota; class Agaricomycetes; order Polyporales; family Meruliaceae; genus Ceriporiopsis; species Ceriporiopsis andreanae. Next base: position 42,794 of record ALYI01003444.1, read on the forward strand.
ACCACCGACAGACGAGCCCGTCGTACCTCTGACGCCACCCTTGGTATTGGCGAGCGACCAGGACCGGCGACGTACGCGTATGACTGACGGAAGCGCGTCCCAGATACGAGAGACTTTCCAACCAACCGAGGTGCGTGTTCCGGTTGTGTTCAGTCGCCCAGCGAGTCCCATGTACGAGTGCTATTACAGGACTACTCGCGCTATGCGCGCGACAACGACCAATTGGGTCAGCCATCGTACAAACCACACTTTACGAACGACCGCACCCTCGCGATACCCGAATCGTATGTTCGAAACCACGGGTTCGGGGGAGACACACCTGAAAGGACATCCGACCAAGAAATCACGACGGGCACGTCAGACAAGAAGGCTGCCCTCACATCGACGAGCACGGACGAGACAGACAGTCCCGCGAGCGGAACCGCAGCCAGCTCGTTGTTCGGGTCGCGCGACGTCTCGGTCCCCGGCGACGACGTTAGCGCTGCCACGAGCCCCCTGCAGCGCGCCCCGGTGACCTACATGTCAAAATGGCGTTTGGAACACGAGCGCGGGTCGACCACCACGTCGACGCGCAAGACCTCTTCTGTCAGTAACGTTCCGTCGTGTTTTGGGCGTCTATAGATCGCGCTGCGTGTTGCTGACTCGTTCCTCACACAGGACCGCGACATGACTCGCGATCGCTCGGTCCCGAGTCAGAGTGATGAAAATACGGCGAGCACAAGCGTGGTTTCTACGCTGCACGCATCGGATCTCGAGAGGGTATTTCATTGTTGAAATGTGATGAAAGACGAGACGTTGATCGGTATTACAGGAAATGTCAGTCGTTCCAGAGACTCCAGAGCCGAGTCCACCACCGCCGTCTGTAGGCGGAACACGGCCATCGAGTCCAGAAATACCTATTCTTACTCAAGTGGGAACCGCCACATACAAAGGCAGCAAATCTACTGTTCTACGCGACTCGAGCACGGGCGAAAGCACGCTAGTCGGATCGAACGCTCCTCAGGCTAGTGTCTGTTCTCGTTCAGCCACAATCTCGACGCTTATCTTTGTGCACACAGCCGGATCAGACTTCTCGTCCGCAGTTTGTGTGGCGATCGTACACACCGTCAAAGTGGAAGAATGAGGTCGTCCCGGAGAGCCCGCTGTCTTCGCTGACACCCGATTCGTCGCCACTGGTCAAAGAGCGTCGCCTTGTACCCAGGCATAAAGTTACCGCTCCGCTAAATCGTGCGTACGTCATGCTTCCTCGCCTCCCTGCAGGCACGAGCAGGGAAGACTACGCCCCAATGACGATCCGTATGAAAGGAGCAGCACGTGCGGCTCAAGGCTCGCAAGCCAGGCGACCAAGTTTGCCGGATGCACAGGCAGCGCCGCCCCCAATTTCAAGATCGGTCCTCAAACGCAAGCGGTCCTCTGTTGCCCTCGGCTCCACGCTAGATTTGGCGACGTCCGCTGCATCTGCGCCCCCACGCAAGAAAGCTGCGCGCCGCAAGACGCAGATTCCGACCTACACTCAGACTACGCCGCGGCGTGATGGGATGATCAGCGCGACCAACATGCAGCTGGCATCGCTCGGCCCACGCGCGCGAGACGCCGTCGGTCGATACTGTCAGTGGTTCCCGGTGCACGTCGAGGCGTGGTGCGAAGACTCGCTCATCGTCGACCGCATACCCGATGACCTCGACCTCGATAACGTGTTGAAGGTATTCTGCAGACACGCGTTGATACAGGGTACAGACAGTCGGCGGACGCGTACAACCTCCAGTGCAATTACAGAAGAGGAACCCGAGCAGGGTCGCTTACAGACGCCCGAGCCGCCCCAGGATAGTGGCCTCGTCCAAACGACACCAGCGCCGACCCCTGCTAAGTCTCCTCAGCTACCTCTATCACCTCGCACCCCACCACGGCCATCTAAGCAGTCGTCGAAGGTCGCTCTGGGTTTGAGCGAGCTCAAAGCGTACGGGACGCCATCTCCCACGCCGTCGCCGCAAGCTCAGAGAGTATCGCCCCAGCGACCTCCTCCTTTTCCCACACCCAATTTCCATCAGAGTTCGCCCCTGCGTTATTCGCCGATGCAGCCGATGCAGGTTTCTCCTACACATTCCTATGCGCCACCATTCGAACAGGCAAGCAGTCCTACGTACGATTGTAAAGTTCGTTCGTTCAGCCTGCGTGTTGGCGACCGTCCGCTGTCTTTCTCTCAATCGGCTCAAGTCGAACACCGCCAAGACCCGCTCACCGCTGTTCGCGGGCACGATGCGTTCTTCGGCGGGGAAGTAGAAGACTATCAGCAGGCCCATCCACATGCGCACTCGCCGTCTGGCTCTCACGTAGGTCCCTTGCGCATCCAGGACGAGCTCTGGGCACACTCGGAGTTCGATCCATATCAGGACAGTGGTGAATATTCGCCGACATATATCCACACACCCGAAGAATCTTTACCGCTGTACAGCAATGGGACCATCGATCCCAGTCTATTGGGTGGACCTCCTGAGCCCTCGCGCCCGGTATCGCCCTCACCGCCTCCCTCCATATACGCAGACAGCGACAACGGATCTGAGCGGTCACCTTCTCCTTCGCAGACGACCTTTGTGGAGAGCGCTGATGCGCCTGTGGCAGGTCCGAGCGAGTTTGAACGTATGCCCCCACGACCGAAAGGCGTCGGCAAAGGGAAGGCGAAAGGGAAGGGCAAGGGTAAAGGTAAAGGGAAGGGCAAAAACAATTCTCCCGATGCGCAGGGCGCGGAGCATACGAGCACACACCACGAGGAGGTGGGGGACGCGAGCAAGGGTAAGGAACGCGCACGTACTCGCGTCAACAACCCGCACGAATTCTTTGGGTTGGCGCCGGACGTCAACAACGTCGCCAGTGAGCTGAGCGAGCACCACGTCGTTTCTGGGAAACGCGACCGCAAGATCAGCAAGCGGGGGCAAGAGTCGGTGTTTTTCGCGCAGAAGCTCGCAGCTATCGGCCGTTCGAATACCACAGAAGCTGTTGGACGCTCCGCGCAGGCGCGAGCAACGTCGTCGAGGGCAGAAGAGCAAGAGGCCGACATGATTACGGAGGACGACGTCGAAGACTGTGCATCACTTCGTAGTTCAGCGGGGGCGATACGAAAGAAACGCAAGCGTGCCCTATCGACGTCGTCCTCGGCCGACTCGGATGTCGACGTTGACGCTAGGATCCTGATCGAAGTGATGACGTACTGCCATCAGTGCCGCAATAAGAATCGCTACGAGAAGATGCGCTGCACACAGATCAAAGGGAATGGCATTCCTTGTGGCCTGATGTTCTGCCAGAAGTGTATACTGATGCGGTATGTCCCAGTCATCTGTAGCCAGCGTATCCGTTGGGTGCTGAGATTGATACATAGGTACCCTGGTATGGTGTTCGACGCCTACATAACCGACTTCAGTTGCCCTAAATGCTCCGAAAACTGTAACTGCACCACATGTTGTGCGAGACGCGGCGAACGGTATGTTTCTACTCGCGGAAAGAAACTGGACATCGAGCTGCCGAAGAGTCGCGCTCTCTCTATGATGTCACCCGCCGCCGCCAGACGAGTCCTTCAGAAGAAACCGTCAGAGCGTGCCAGGAAGAAATCAAGATCAGCAGTCGGGTCCCTCGCTCCGACGATGTCGCTTCCCCGCCATGCCTCATGGGGCACCATATACAGCGTCTCAGATGGTGAACGACTGGGTGTCGGCGTTGTCAACGACGACGACACTGTCATCATCAAGAAGCCGGCGGGGACGACAAGCAGATCCAGGCGACACCGATTTGTGGGGTTGCCGCGCAAGGGGTGGCCTGCCACGCTTGTACCCGACATGACTCCAACTGGTCGTGCGTTTGTGGGCTCTCAGCAAGCCATATATGCGTGGCATAGCTTTGGAGGAGAGCTCACTCCGGAGCCATCGGATAGCGAGACAGAAGCCAAGAACCATTCGCCCTCCTCAGATGCTTCTCTAACCATGGAGGACTGTCAGTTTACCATAGCGAAGTTGATGGCTCCTCCAAAGTAGCTCAATATTAGGACCTTTCTACGCCTCTTGTGTATTCTCGTAGTTTACTCCTGCTTTTTGGAGGTAGTTGATCTCGCAAGCGTCGAGAAAAGCTGGGGTAGCTTGAAAAGCGGACCTGTCGTCCTAAAGATGGTTCTTGGAGTACACCGATGGTGAAGTGGTTATCATGCTTGCCTTCCAAGCAAGCGGCACGGGTTCAATTCCCGTTCGGTGTATAAAATTGTCCCGCAGTGAGCGTTTTTGCCCAGTTTTGCTCGGAGCCTTTAACTTCGAGGTCCAAAAGTTCACCGAACTTCAAGTTCACGGTTCACTGGTGCACTGGTCACCCTTAGGCCTTAGGACTTAGCGACGGCCGATACAAATCAAGTGCACACCATACAAACCCTCAGTCGCGTCCAAATACATGAACAAGTAGATGATCCCCAAGACGATTAACAAGACCAGCGGAGTAAGAACAAGTACATATACATTGTGCGTGGTTGAAGAACGTGATGATGGATGATCAATGGTAGAAGGGAGAGTCGGTTTTATATGCGATGAGCGCGCATGAGTAGCGGTGGTATGATCAAGGAAGCAAGGAACAAAGAACAAAGCACCAAAGAACAGTGAAGCCCTTTCGAGGAAAACATGCATAGTCATTAATCGGAGCACTCAGCTAAGCTGAAAGCAATTAACGATGGGGAAGCTGATTGCTATCGTGTCCAGCCCTCGAGACGCGATTACTGCTGCTTGCACTCGTCAGGGTTCACGTTCTCCGATGCCGCGCCACGCTTCGGTGGTCCTCGTCGCCTCGCCGGCATCTCCTCCTCTGAGTCGTCATCCTAATCATCCTTAAGAGTCAGTCACCTCTACGGAACTTGACTATATGAGAGAAGTCCGAGGACGTACATCGTCGTAGTGGTCGTCATCGTCGTCATCCTCATCGATGTCCTCGAAATCGTCATCGTCCTCATCATCGAAACCGTCCTCGAACTCGAGAGCCTTGCCCGTGAAGTAATCAATGGCACGGGGAACGATCTACGCGCGATCAGAACATGGCAAGGGTTCATAGATGAAGGAGCGCACCTTTTCCTTGAGATCCTCGCCCATTTGGTAATCCATCTCAATTTGCTCCTCGAGCATCTCGAGGTCCTCGTCTTCCATGCCGTCCTTCTCTATCTCCTCTTCGCTCGGGAGATGAGCTGGGCTGAAGAAGTTGAAGAAGGAATCCGTCGGCTTGGCCTTGCGCACGAGACGAGTCCGGTTCGTGTCTAACAATGGTTAGGCAAACAGGATGACTCTAAGGAACCAATTGACTCACTCTTGTTGCGTTGTTTCTTGATCTCGAACGTCTTCGTCAGATCCTTGTCCGCCTTCCAATCGATCTCGGTTCCGACAGCCTTATCGTAGATGAAATCGCCCGTATATCCGACCTCGGTTTGATAGAGGTACGTCTTGGTAAGGATCTCGTTCGTGAAGTAGTCGTTGGCCTTGAAGTGGAAGTGGAGCTTGTACCCCGCTTGCTCTGTCGCGGGCTGGTAGCTGATCGTGATGTCGACCAGAGACTTCAACGCGTCGGCGTCGCGATCAGTAATGAGCTCGGTGATGCCAGGGTGATTGCGGAGGGCGGTCAACCAAAACTCCGGAATTGGTGCGGTTTCGCCTTCAACCGCGACGGCCTCGTAATCATCCTTCTCCTTCTTCGCCTCCTCAATTCCGGCAGCGATCTCCTCTGGAGTAGGCTTCGCATCTCCGAGGACGATCGCGCGGCGACGCTCATACAAAGGCTTCTGGAGCTCGAGATACTGTCGCGCAAATCGCAGCAGATATGAGAAATCGAGCTCGAAGACCGCGGAAAATTTTCGATCGACGTACCTTCTTTTCGAGCTCAAGGCACTCGAGCTTGTACTTTGTCTGCAGCTCGTTATGCTTGACCTGAACGGCCTTGAGGGCCTCTACGCTGCGTTTGACGCCCTCAGGAAGGTTCTCGATGTACCCTGAGCTGCGGCCGACGAGGTCGGCGAGACGACCATGAACGAGGCCGAGCATCGCGGCGTGCGCGTTGGCGGGCAGCTCGTCCTCCTCGTCCTCGGCAGGTTCGTCGCCCTCCGTGATATCGGGGACAGTAGGGCGCGATAGGCCCGCCGCGATTGGGGCGTGTGTTAGGGGAGTATTTTGCGGCGTCGGTGCTGTTGGGTCGAAGTGGCTGATAGGAATCGAAGTAGACATCGCGCTCAACGACCAGGTGTGGGCAATATACGTGAGCAATTGGGCAGGAGAGACAGGCAGATGATGGTCAGGACGAGAGTAGTTTTTGACCCCCGGAGGACTCTGTGCCTTCTTTGAGCGGAGTTTCAACGCATGTTTGACGCCCATCAACACCCCACGCGAAAAAATTCGTCAAGCGGAGGCTTTTGTCTACCAAGTATAACAATTGACACGTTGGACGAGCAATGAAGACATTGAATTGCTGGCGAGAAGCGTATCTACAGTCGCTCAAAAACGTAGAGGTATGCCAATTTCTTGAGCTCCCGAACACTCTCCGCATCAGCTTTGACCACCTTCTCGTCATTGAAGAGCACCCAGCTCTCATCAGTGCCGTCCACGACGCGTATGTGGGCGACATAGTGGCCAGAATGGACGGACGGGCCCTTGTGCGAAATGAATGCCTTGAGCCTGTACCGCGCGGGCAACGTGGATGTCCCGCCAACCGCGGGCGGGCCCAAGGCAGCGGGAGCAGCGCCATCAGCAGAGTCCTCTCCCATATCGTCAGGATGCGAGAACAGCCAATCCACGGCGCGCTCTGCATCACCGCCCTGCACAAATATGTCAACTTCGCTAAAATTTAACGAGTGTGCAAGCACGTACGGTCTCGCGAAGCGCCTTCTTGGCTTGTGCAGACGTGAAGCCCATGTCGGCCAGCATGCTTATTTGCCCAGCTGAAGGCTCAGGCCCCTTACCACCAGAGGGTTGGATCGGAGCATCGATGTCTATGACGTTTCCTTCAGTACAAATATGCCATGTGTGTCTGCCGCCGGGGGAACGCTCACCGGGATCCTCCATATGTTGGAAGAGCCATTCCATTGCGGCATCAGCATCACTGTTTCCGGTTGCAAGTAAGGCTTTTTGACATCGCACGATTGGGAAGCCCATAGCTTCTAGTTGTGCCATGGCCCCGGCATTGAATTCGGGTAATCCTGGCGACGCTAGAGACAGGACACGTGAAACTAGACGTAACGACGCCGTGTATTGAGGGACACGCACCACCCTTATCATCAGGAAACTCTATTTCACCGGGTTGCAAGCCATGACCAATGTACTCGTCAAGTTGCAGCACATCGTCCTGAGGCAGCACGATCGGGATATCTGATAGCGGACTCAGTAATTCATCCGGCGGTAATCTAAGCGACGTTTGCATACCGAGTTTGGTCGGTACCCAGTTGACGAGCTGGAATTTCTTCGCATGGACGACGAGGACCTGGGGGAACGTGGTGAACTTTGCTTGTCTAAATGCGAGTCCACAATCAGCAACGTTGTGCACGATAACATTTGACAAAACTTGTACGTACTTCCGTGCAATCACTTGTTTCTGGCATGACGGGCAGGTGTACTCCAGAGCTTCGACACCTGTCATGATGTCAAGGCACTCTTTGAGCGTGACCTCCTCGAAGAGCGCCTTCCCGTCCGCGTCCGTGCCGTTGTCGCGCTTGGGCACGGGCATGCTCGCCACGTCTGTCGCGTCTACGCGATAGCGCACCTTCTTACAGTCGTTGCACTGCAGGCGCTGCTCCATCCCGAAGGCAAACACTTCGGTGGGATCCGACGCGGATCCTGTCCTCTTCAGCTGACGGCGGACGGCAGAGACGAAGTGCGAGAAAAACTCCTCGGAGTCCTGTTGCCGCATCGTGCTGAACTCTTCATGACCTTTTCCAATCAGTGCCTTAAACATGCTCGGGCGGATGCCCTCCTGGAACACGGGCGTAGGGGAGTCGTGTGCCAGTGGATATGAGTCCTTGGGCTCCGAGTGTCCTGCGGGTCGTGGATGCGAGTAGCGGCCAGAAAGGAGACCGTCCGCCATCTTCACCATCTGACAGTCAAGACAGTCGGCGGGAAGGGGCTCGGTGCATGTCTGCCAGTGTGCCTTGGCGGTGGAGAGATAGGTATCTCGGAAGGATGGGAGAGAAAACGCTGTCTGCAATACGGATGCCATGTAGCAGCTAAGTCGCGGTCAGAGATAGCACTAAATTGCGTCCAAAGAGACGGACCTGTTGCCTAGGTTGGAAAGACCTGTGAGGCCGGGTCCGAAGACAGGTTCAAGCGCCTTTCCATCTTCACCAGTAAGCGAAAAATCGAACTTGAGGTTGTGTTCGATTTGCTACAAGCGCCGTCAGCACTTCTCACGACCGCCACAATCACGTAGATCGCACCAGCTCTGTCATGGACTTCTCTGTCTTCGTTTGAGTCTGAACATTGATACCAAACGTCGCGAGATGTGCGGCCATATCGGGATCGAGACGAGCGTCGTTGCATGTATAGCAATAGATGTCTGGGCAGAGATTGAGTATAATCGTTATGAACGCGTTGATATAAACGTACCGGCGTTGCCTTCCGGCGTGATTGTGCCAAGCTTGACACTAACAGGGTGATGTGTCTCTTCGTAATGTTGCAGACCGTGTCCATTGCCACCTAAGCCGCCGTATTGTTGCCTCCCGCAGCCGAGCGATCCGCACGTGAGACATAGCCACAAGTTCTCCTTCAAGTCGCACTTCGTACAGTGCGCGAGTCCTAATAGCATTCAATTTAGACTGTCGCTTAGATGAAGTGAGCGGAGAGACGCACCCGAAGCTTCAATGTGTCCAGTGGCAAACTGTTCAAGCATAAGCGTATGCTCGCACGCCGTGATCTCCTCCTCCCAGGCTTTCACTTCGGACTGACGGGCCGAAGACAGCGACTGCATGACTCCGTTGACGAGTTTCTTGACGTGAGCGTCTTCAGCAAGCTCAGGAAGCTCGAGTCCCTTCTCCGGATTGCACTTCCAACACTTGATCGTCGTCTTGTACTCGTACTTGTCGTCGTCGCGCTCTTCCACAATCATAAGCTTGCTCATCTTGGCTGGTGGTTCATCTTCTCCGGCCTGGTTGACATCATTACGCGTACATGTATAATCAATGCTCGACGTACCCTGTTCGCCGACGGCTTCACCTTGCGGCGCACGTTCAACGTGAACGTATGCCCGGATTTTGCTATATGCAGCCGCATATGTGATCTGTCATTATCTAGACATCCGCCGGTAAAGCATGTTAGGCAAACATCGACACCAAGCGGCTGATCCTGCACGTTGATGTTAGATCGGGGGGCGCGATGAGAGCGAGAGTCGACCGCACCTGGTTGTCAAAACACTGCGTGCACTCTTCGCGATGGACTGCTTGGGATAACCGTGGGGGGCTGAGACGCGACAATTCGTTCAGATGAGAGCAAGACATGGCTGCATACACTGTGGTCAGCAGCGTCGATCGGGCTGCGCGTCCTGCAAGTCCATTACGCACCTGTCGCAAATTGTTCGGAAACTCTATATGTGAGGCTGAGGAAGAATTACACACGGAACGAGGAAGGGAACTCACGATGCCTGTGCTATTGAGAGCTTGAAGTGCGTAAGCTGGGTGGCCGACCAATGCAAGGGAATATTTGTGCGCTAATCCAGAATTATGAGAGGTTTATATAGACGCCAGACAGTGATAAGATAATTCGGGCGCCCATCTAATCAGCTTCACGTCCAAAAATTTGGATCATCCGCCTGCAAGCTGCTTGCGTCTTGTACCACTTCCATCTCTCTTCTTCATAAAATGGCTACTCAAGCTAACGGCACTGCGGAAACGCCTATTGAAGTTGTTGGCCTCCCCACTGTCGTTGGAATCAACTTTGGAAACTCGTACGCGTCCATCTCGGTGTTGAACAAGGTGCGTACAATGTCGGAGCTTCTGGAACACGCACTGATTTCTCGTGATACATGGGCAGGAGGGCAACGCCGACTGCATCGCGAACGAGGATGGAGAACGCCAGATTGCATGTGCTGTGTCTTTCCATGGTGAAGAAACCGTGAGTTTGCGCAATTCGGCACTGTGTTATTTCGCCTCTGAACTCTTTTCAAAGTACATCGGCAACCAAGCCAAACCTCAGCTCGTGAAGAACGCGCAGAACACCATTACTGGCTTCCGCAATCTTCTCGGCAAGAAGTAAGCTCACTTGATCAGCCAAAATATTGTGGTGTAGCTAAGACGGTCGCAGGTTCTCTGAGATACCGTCGTCTAAGCTCAGCGTGTCGGCACCCGTGATACAACATCCCGATATCGCTGATGAGCCCGCATATAAGGTCCAGGTTCTCCAGGCGGCACCTACTCCTCTCCCCGCGAGTGTCACCCACACACCCGCTGCCTCCCACGCCGCAACGCCACGGTCCGAACCGACACCCGCGACACGCATTCTGTCAGTCAGCGACGTGACAACCATATTTCTCAAATCTCTCGTGCAGTCCGCAGAAGATTTTCTTGGCAAGAAAGTGGAGGGTGCTGTAATCACCGTCCCGGAGTGGTTTGCCGACTCGCAGAAGGCTGCTTTAGAGAAGGCCGCCAACGATGCTGGCATCAAGGTTTTGCAGCTGCTCGAGGAAGCAGGTGCTGCCGTTGTTACTACCACTCTCGGTCCCGCCAACCCCCTTCTCCATGCTGATCGCATCCAGTTGCTTGTCGACCTTGGCGCCTCCGGACTCGAGCTTGCCCTGCTCTCATTGCGCCAAGGCCTTGCGTCCGTCATCGCCTCCGCATCTGACCATTCTGTCGGAGGAGATGCTATCGACGACAAACTCATGAAGTATTTCGCGAAGGAGTTCACCAAGAAGACCAAAACTCCTCTCACTGTCGCTCCAGCCACCGACGCACAAGACAGGCGTGCAGAGGCGAAGCTGCGCCTTGCCGTAGAGCACACCAAGCGCACGCTCTCCGCGTCGCCTGGTGCTGCCACTTGCTCTGTCGAGTCCCTCAAAGAGGGCATGGACTTCAACGGTACTATCAATAGAATGCGCTTCGACATGGAGATGCGTCCAATATACAACAAGGTGTACGAGAAGGCCAAGGAGCTTATTGAGGGCGCCGGCCTCGACTTGTACGATGTCGATGAGATCGTCTATGTTGGCGGTTCCGCAAGCCTCCCCGGTCTCGACGAGACGTTGAGTCAGGGATTCTCGGAGTCCGTTGTCACGCCCTTCACGACAGGCACGGTTGTTGGTGGCGGCGTCGGTGATCCAACCACCATTCTCTCGCGCGGCTGCGTATTACAGGCCAAGCTGCTTGCTCTTCTGGCGGACAGCACAGAGGAGGACCGCGAGGTCAAGGCAGCGTTTGCGTCGTCAAGCAAGCTGACGACAGCCAAGGCCACGTCCAAGACTCTCGGTCTGATCTTCCCAGATGAGGGCGTCGATGCTGCGGTCGGTGGAGAACAATTCATTCCTGTCGTGCAACGCGAAACCCCACTTCCATGCAGACGGACTGTCCGTTTTGAGGCTGACCTCGGCGATGGCGAGGGTGCAAAGAAGGTTGGCTTCGAAATCTGGGAGATGAAGGAGGGTATTAAGGTCACGAAGGAGACTCCGCCCAAGCTCGAAATAGAGGATGATCTAGAGGATGAGGAGGAAGAAGAGGACGAGGAGGACATGGAGATCGAGATCAAGGAAAAAGACGCCACGAAAGAGACCCTGCTCGCGTCGTTAGAATTGGTCTCGACGGCCGCCAAAAAACAGCAGGGGCACTGGAGGGCGAACCTGGAGGTTCAGTTCATCGTAGATGAAGGTGGGAATGTGAAGATTTCTGCCCGGGAGATTGGTGGGGGTGCCGTTACCGCCAAAATCCCTGCTTGAGGCCGTCTATTTCAGTCATAGTGCATTCTGCTGATCTTACCATGACTGTTAGCATCCATTTAGACATTGTCAATGCATTTTGTTGCTGAAGGGCCATCAATATAACTCGCGATCGCACACCCAGACAGAACAGAGTGCTTAAGTTCTAGCCAATCGCATTCGCAAATTCGTACTACTACAGTATTAATGTACCAGGCTCGTAAAAGGTCGTCAAAAGCGTGTGTTGAAGGCTCCACCATCAGCGTTTAGTCGAGATCGTTCAGGCTGCGGGTGACCTGGTAGTTATCAGCACGAGTGAGAAGTTCGAGTAGCTCGCGGCGCTGCTGCTGCTGCTGGCTGTCG